>JAMZAV010008516.1:0-27686 GCA_024449915.1 Sweltsa coloradensis
GTTTGCAAACTGAACGTGAACCGTGTAGGGTTGGGTGTAATAGGCCTAATGATTGCTCGCTTTGGTTTACTGTCCCCCACTGAAAATCAGTATGTGTTATGTTAGTGGGTAGACTCTAAATAGGTACGGATTATTTATTTATTTATTTTTTAAGGGGGACAATTACGAGTTTCTTTAACTTGCAGATTTTTTTTTGAATGTGGATGAGATTGTAATAATATTTTGTATTGTGATCCTCTCCCCCCCCCCCCCCCCCCCGCCCCCGGTGGGTAGACTAGTATAGAAAATAAGATTTATATTCTTATGTTTGAGTGGCTCGTTGGTCTTGGGGTTAGCCTACCTGCTGCCAATGCAGGTGGTTCAGGGTTCGATTCCCGCTAAAGTAATAAGTTTTTTAACTTCTGATTTGGACTGTATTCCATCAGTTCTTGTCTTGGGAATTTGTAATCGGTGACTTTTGAGCCGTCCTAGCAACGAGACACATAATATAATCATCATAACTCAGTTCCAACTATGTCGGGTTGAGTAGTGGTTTTCCACCATTATCAAGGGCATGAAACTGTAGATACTAAGCTTGCCAGACTCGGTGTTTCTTCCACATCATCTAACTCCTTCCTCTCCACCAATTTACTCCACTCTCTTCTGTCCTCCCACAGCTTTACTTTTGCCACATGCTCCCACACTTCATTCCGTTTTCCAACGTCTTCTTGAATTAATCTTTCCCATTTTTCTCTTGGTCTTCCTACTCTTCTTTTCCCTCCTCTGCCGCTTCAAATTCTCTTCTTGGAATCCTCTCCCTGTCCATCCTTTTCATATGTCCAAACCATCTTAGACGTTCTCTTCCTAGCTTAAACTTCAATCTCTCCAATCCAGTTCTTTCCTTATTTCATTACTTCTTATCTTGTCCATCTTTGTAACTCCCTTTATACTTCTTAAAAACTTCATTTCTGCTGCTTCCAGCTGACTCTCTTCTTTTGTTCCCACTGCCCATGTTACTGCCCCATATGTTAATATAGGTACAAAATATGCCTTATACAGCAAAATTTTACATTTTTGTGGGAACAACTCATTCCATAGTAACTTTCTCACCAATTGGTAAAACCCTTCTGCTTTTTGCACTCTAGATGACACTTCCCTACACACTTTTGCATCTTTTGTCAATATACTTCCCAAATATTTAAATTCTTCTTTTTCTTCTAAGACTTCTCCACGTAGTACAATTTTTTCCATGTCTCTAGTCCTGCCCTTTTGTCTTCTTTTGCATACGCAAACATTCACTCTTTTTCTGATTGATTTTTAGACAAACTCTGTAGAAAACCTCGTTCCATCTGTCCACCTTCTCCTGCACTTCTCTGGCACTCTCACCCCAAATCAACACATCGTCCGCAAACACTAATGTTCTTGTGTCCCTTCCATCTGTATTTGGTTCCACTCTTCTTATAATTTCATCCATTACAACAGTAAGAGTGTTGGAGATAACACACTACCTTGTCGCAAGCCCTCATTTACTTGAAACCATTCTGACCTACCCATATCTGTCTGTACGCAACTTTCACTCCTTTGATATGTACTTTGTATCCTGTCTATTAACCTCTTCCCACTCCTTTTATCTCTAGACACTCCCATACTTTCTCTCTAGGCAGGCGATCGTATGCCTTCTCCAGATCCAAAAACACAATGTGCATTTCTTTCCCATTTTGCCATCTTCCCTCCATTGTCTGTCTTATAGCAAATATGGGATAAATAGTAGACCGTCCACTTCTGACCCATATTGTTCTTCTCTTAGATCTGTGTCATATACCTCCTTCAGTCTTAGTTCTATAACTTTCTCATAAATTTTTGCACACTGACACATTAATGTCACCCCTCTATAATTTCACATTTCTTACGGTCACCTTCTTAAACAGCGGTACAATTATAAACCCCTTCTCCAATCTTCTGGTACCTTCTTTTGTTTCCACGCAGCACTTATTACTCGAAAAAACCATCTTCTTCTTCTGCACCTGATGCTTTGATCATTTCCACAGAAATGTCATCCACTCCCGGAGCTTTACCATTCTTCATGGCTCCTAACGCCCGTGCCACCTCTTGTTCTGTTACCTCGTCTTCTTCATCTTCTCCACTTGCCTCTTCCTCTTTCTCTGCTTTTAAATTTTCACTAACCTGTACATTTAGCAGATTTTCGAAATATTCCTCCACATTTCTTGTATTTCCTGAGGGTTGTTTGTAACTTGGCCATTTTCATTTACCATGAGCTTTTGTTCTTCCCTTTCTTGTCTTTTTGTCTTTACTAGTCCGTACATAATTTTCTTATTTCCTTGGAAGTCATCTTCTAATTTACCAGCAAATTCTTCCATTGCTTTGTCTTTTCTCCTCCTTCACAATTTGTTTCACATCGGTTTTTTGCCTACGGTACTCGTACTCATTTTCTGTAGATTTGCACTTTTCATTCTTTTTCCAAGCTAGTTTCTTTTCTCCCGAACTGCATCTCGTACCCTCTCGTTCCACCATCGCGTTTCTTTCTCTTTCCTCCTTCCACTGACTCTTCCACACAACTCTTCTGCACTTGACACAAAAAATTTAAAGTTTTGCCATTCTTCTTCTATTTCTCCCACTTCATTTGTAGGTGTTTGGTCACTAATTCTTGTCATAAACTCTTCTTGCACTATCGGAGATTGCAGTTTCCACACTTTTAGTCTTTTGTGCCGGTTCTTTATTCTCTTTTGGGTCTGTACCATCATTCTAAACTTCCCCAACACCAGCCTGTGGTCTCCATCCAAAGATATTGATGGCATTACCCTCACATCCTCAAGATTTCTCATTACTTCTTTTCCTATACATAGATAGTCAATTACTGTCTCTGATCTGTCTTCACCATAGCCATATCTCGTTATTTGTTGGGTTCTACGTTTCTTGAACCAACTATTTCCTATAACTAACGAGTTTCTGGCACACATTTCTAACAATTTCTCTCCATCTCTGTTTCTTGCATCTATCCCATGTCTGCCCATAACCTCTTCAAATCCTTTTCTATCTTTTCCTATTCTTGCATTAAAATCCCCCATTACTACAATAGTATTCGATGTCATAATTGCTTCTAATTTTGCCACAAACTCATCCTTCTCAACCACTGGTCTTCCTGTTTGAGGCGCATACACCTGAATGAATTCGATTGTCATGCTATCATCGCACAAGATGTACATCTGTATCATACATAATAAATTTAATTACAATTGTTCTGAATCGCCTGGCGTTGATCCGCGAGTGTTTGCACTGTCCATACTATGTTTGCTTTTATTAAGCTGACTAATCTTTGCTTTTATTTCCTTTAAAAAATATCGATCTTTGGTTGGTTACGTCATCTGGGTTGATGGGGGTCACAGGGTTGGTTTGGGTCCTTTGCCCACTGAAAATCATTGATGGTGGGTAGTTTCTAAATACGGATTTTTTATTGTTGTATGTCGTTTTTTACAGCTCTTTTATTGTTAAAATACGCCCCCATTCGAGTTTGGGAAATTTTTATTGATCAGGGCTGGCAGAACTTCAAGGCGGTGGCGTAGTGTTTATCCTTGTTATCTTGTCAATTTTTTTTTTTAAAGCCTTCTGATTAAAATTTTAACATTTAAGGGATAATATAAATTTTAATTAAAACTTTTTAAGATATAGGCCCAACATTCGAGCACGAAAGGGTAAAAAAGGGCATAGGAGCTGTCCCACTTTTTAAGCAATCCGGGCGGGCCCTAGGATTTGGTTAACCTAGGCCAAACCCCTTTTTTGATTTTGGGGCTTCAAATACCCCCATCCTAGGGTGGGGCCTAGCCTACCCAAAAACATTTACCCCTTACCGGCCTAGGCCTACATAATCCTTTAAAGGGTTTGCCCCCAAAACATCTATAAACATAAAGCATTTATGCAGATTGCCATGGTTTAAAAAATTTTAGGGCCTAATCTTATCTAGTAAAAATTTTTTCGATTGCGCTCAAAAACGTGGCAGCTAATCAAGAGATTTTTAAGGCCCCAGAATTTTATCGAATTTGGAGTACGGTTTAGCCGGGGAAACGGTTTAAAAATACACAAAAAAACAAACAGAAAAAAACAAAAAAAAAGTAAAAAATTGTAAAATTGGGGGTTTTTAGAGAAATAATTTTTTATTGTGCTCCAAAAAAGTGTCGTTCTAAGCCAAAAATTTGAAGGCCACCAGAAAATTTTACCAAAATTGGGAGATCGGTTTAGCCAGAAAACACTTAAAAACACAAAAAAACAATCAGAAAAATAAAAAAAAAACAAAAATCGTAAAATTGCAATTTTAAGAGAAAAAAATTTTTCGATTGCGCAAAAAAAGTGGCAGTTTTAATTTTAAGATTTCGAAAGGGTCCAGAAAATTTCATCGCAATTTGGGGCATTCCCCCCAGAAATCAAACCCAATTTTAAAAAAGGGTTCTGACCCCTTTTTAATTTTTTTTAAATTTTGCACATAGATACCCACATATTTTGATTACAAATCAGTTCTCCTTACATTTTTAGAGCAAACCATATCCGATATAGGGGCATTATCGCACGTGCCGGTAGAGGAATTTGTCACTTTTTGACGTTAGCGATTATTGCTACCATTTGCATGTTTTTGAAGTTACAGCAACCATACTTGATAAATACTTTGAAATACATTGTTCTAGGCCTATATAAATATGCAAGAAAAAGGAAAATACAAAAATAATTAAAGCATAAAAAGGGCATAAACTTTCCTAATTAAAATTTGATTTTTTTTTTTCACTTTTTGAAGGTAATCAATCAAATGGAGACCAGATATCAAAACAGACCCTTTTTGGAATTAATACTTAGGAACACATTTTATCAGAAAAAAATATTTTGTTTGATCCTGAGTCTCCTTTACCCCCCAAAACAAAATCCAAAATGGGTGGAAACTCAAAATTTGGCAGTTTCAAGGTCACGTATCTCAAAAGGGGGACCTAGTAAAAATGTCACATTGTTAGGGTACAAAATTATCATCCTAACCTACATTGGCTTCAATTGGATTTGATACTCAAAGCCGTTTAGGTGGACAGCTTTTTGAAAATTGATGAAAATGGTGCTATATTTCGAGGTTTAATTCATAGTTTAATACCACTATCTCAGTGTTTTAAAGTGACTTATTACAGTAACTCACGGGATTGTGGATGAGTGTCTAATGGGCATTCATCATGCTGCTGATTTGTAGGCTAAGCCTCATTATGATATGTTGTGTGACCGCCAGTAGATGTAGTCAGTTCGTTGCCGATAGAACTCGTAGAATGTTACAATGCGGCACCCATCTTCATCGTTTTTGAAAGTTTGAAAGCAGTGCCTGGGCCAGCAGGGTGAAAGAAGTGAATATTTAAATCATTCTTTTCTTCACAATATTGACGCACAATGCCCAACCACCAACTGCCATCATACACACAAGCAACATTATCGTTTATTTCAATGTATTTTGATGGTTTAGCGAGTGCTAGTTTGGAGGTAGACATTTCACGGAACAAACAAGATGATGATGTTCGTCGAACCTGCATTGTAATGATTGTAGCCTATGTTCGTTTATTGGGATGAAGCTGTGATTTTCACGATTGTTAGGTAGGCTACTTGCAGAGCATTTTCATAACGTTGTGAAAGAGAAATGCCGCTTTCTTCAATTTCTTCACTGGGGACATAAATGAAGGATATTCCCTTTATTTTGCTGGTGCAGAATTGGAACATTTTTTCGGGTGTCAATATATGGTGACTTCACTGAAAAGCTTCTAGAAAAACTAAGTACCGGTATCTTAAAGCAACACCATTATATTGCAAGTCAGCAAGGAGCATTTTTGAGGGAGAAGAAAGAAAATTTGACAGATAATGAATGTATTATTTCCGGGGATTTCTCGGAAAACTTTACATTCATTGTGCAAGATGAAATTCAAAGTTACCACTGGGTAAATGCTCGGGCAACCTTGCACCCATTTGTTGTTTATTACCATGATGAAGGGGTAACAAAATCAGTAAGTCTTTGTATTATAAGTGACAGCCTTCAGCACAGCACAACGGCAGTTTATACATTCCAGAAGCATGTCATAAATAAACTAAAAATACTGGCTCCTCAAGTAACTAAAATTCACTACCTACTTTTCGGACGGGGCTGCCAGCCAATATAAAAACAAGAAAAATTTTACAAACCTCTGTCACCACAAATCCGATTTTGGAATAGATGCTGAGTGGCATTTCTTTGCCACTTTGCACGGGAAGGGCCCATGCGACGGTATAGGAGGGACTGTCAAGAGGGTGACTACAAAAGCAAGCCTTCATCGAACTA
Organism: Sweltsa coloradensis; assembly: GCA_024449915.1. Classification (NCBI taxonomy): domain Eukaryota; kingdom Metazoa; phylum Arthropoda; class Insecta; order Plecoptera; family Chloroperlidae; genus Sweltsa; species Sweltsa coloradensis. Next base: position 6,323 of record JAMZAV010008516.1, read on the forward strand.
CTAACAACCATATATTGACACCCGAAAAAATGTTTCAATTCTGCACCAGCGAAATAAAGGGAATATCCTTCATTTATGTCCCCAGTGCAGAAATTGAAGAAAGCGGCATTTCTCTTTCACAACGTTATGAAAATGCTCTGCAAGTTCCTAACATTCGTGAAAATCACAGCTTCATCCCAAAAAAACGAACATACAATGCAGGTTCAACGAACATCATCATCTTGTTTGTTCCGTGAAATGTCTACTCCAAACTAGCACTCGCTAAACCATCAAAAAAACATTAAAATAAACAATAATGTTGCTTGTGTGTATGATGGCAGTTGGTGGTTGGGCATTGTGGGTCAATATTGTGAAGAAAAGAATGATTTTAATATTCACTTCTTTCACCCTGCTGGCCCAGGCACTGCTTTCAAACATTCAAAAAACGATGAAGCTTGGTGCCGCATTGTAACATTCTACGAGTTCTATCGGCAAACGAACTGATACATCTACTGGACGGTCACACAACATACCATATGAGCTTAGCCTACTAGGAAAACGCTTAAGTCCCGCCGCGTTAATGGATGAGCGTAATTTTTTTTAAACGAAAAAAGCGTTTAAAAATTTTGATTTTTTAACCCATCGGCTTACGATTAAAAATCGCTGCGCCTGGCCCCTCAAATCCATTTATTTTTTTACGAAATGGGGTTGCGGAGCGCACCTCAGCAAAAAAATTCACTGCTCCAACAAAAATAACCCGATTTACTTGAAATAAAAACTAAAATGTAGCCTAAAAAAAATGTCTAGGTGTATGAACTTTCCTCCGAATTTTTTTTGGTGTCAAAAATATCACACCCTCATCTTCGTCATATCCTTCATTATATTGCAATAAGCTGTAGCCGCCATAGCTCGCGCGCCGCCATACCACCTACGAATGCAAACATAATCTTTCCTTCAAGCATAGACAGGCTAAAACTTGACCGAGTGACAGCCAAACACATCGTTGGATGCAACGAAGTGCGTAGAGTACATTGAGCGCGATCTCTTGGTGATTGGACGAACCATTCTCATACAACGACCGATAATGTAGCGCTCTGTTCCCTTGCTGTTCCAGCCCGTCGTTCCGATGGCCAGGAAAGTCGGCGCGCATTTTTAAACAGCCCGTCGATTCGACTGGCGAGAAAGCCGATGGGTTAAATAGATCATTTTTCGATAACGCTCAAATTTTACACAAATATAATAACTCATAAAATTAAAGTTCTGTGAAAAAATCATTACAATCGGATAAAGCATGTAGGTTTTATTCGTAGAAGAAATGTTAAAAATTGAAAAAAAATCGTAAAATTGCGATTATCATGAAAAAAGATTTTTCGATTGCGCTCAAATTTCACACGAATATATTAATTCATAAAATTAAGGTTCTGTGAAAAAAATCATTACAATAAGATAAAGCATGTAGGTGTTATAAGTCGAAGAATTTTTTTAAAAATCGAAAAAAATCGTAAAATTGCGATTTTCATGAGAAATAATTTTTTGATCGATTTTTCCTCCCGTGCAGTTCTTCGTTCAGAGATTTCACAGACCTCCATAAAATTTCATCGCAATTGGAGTATTGGTTTAGCCGGAATCGTGTTCACAGACACACAAAAAAAAAAAAAAAAAAGAAAGAAAGAAAAAAAAAAAAAAAAAAAAAAACATTCCGGATTTTTTTCTCCAGTGTAGTGAAATGGAATCTTCGCTTCGCTCGCTACGCTCGCTACGCTCATCCAACAAATCAGTAGCATGATAAATGCCCATTAGACACTCATCCACAATCCTGTGAGTTACTAGTAATAAGTCACTTTAAAACACTGAGATAGTGGTATTAAACTATGAATTAAACCTCGAAATATAGCACCATTTTCATCAAATTTCAAAAAGCTGTCACACCTAAACGGCTTTGAGTATCAACTCCAAATTTGAAGCCAATGTAGGTTAGGATGATAAGTTAGTACCCTAACAACGTCACATTTTTACTAGGTCCCCCTTTTGAGATACGTGACCTTGAAACTGCCAAATTTGAGTTTCCACCCATTTTGGATTTTTTTGGGGGGGAAAGGGGACTCAGGATCAAAACAAAATTTTTTTTTTTCTGATACATGTGTCCTAGATTTTAAATTTCCCAAAAAAGGAATCGTTTTGATAGGTTTTCCTTTTTGATTGATTGCCTTAAAAAAGTAAAAAAACTCAAATTTAACTGGGAAAAGGGTTTTGCCCTTGTTTATGCTTAATTATTTTTATATTTTATTTTTTTTTTGCATATTTATATAGAACAAGTTTTTAAAATTTTTTTAAATGAAGTATGGTTGCGTAGCTAAAAAAACATGAAAATGGTAGAAAATAAGCTAACGCAAAAGTGACAAATTCGCCTACCGCACGTGGAAAAATGCCCTTAGGGATTGGGTTTGCTCTAAAAATGTAAGGGAAAAAAACTGTTTTTGTAATTACATATATCAGGTATTATGTGCAAATTAAAAAAAAAAAAAAAGGGGGTCGAAAACCCCCTGGGTTTGATTTCTTGGGGAAAATAACCCAATTGGACTAATGGGTTTTTACCCCGGAATCGTTTTAAACAGAGAAATCATATGATGTTGGACAATGTTTGGTTATTACGCTCACTCGTTCATTGCGGGGGGCCCCTAAAGGAAAGCTTGCCCTTTTATTTACTGCCCCCACTAAAAATCAGTTGGCTATATAGGTAACTGAGGGGTAACTCAATACAATTATTTTTATTTTTAAAAAAAAAAAATAAAAAAACTTTCCGGATTTTTTTTCCCCAGTGTGTAGAAGGAATTTTTGCTTCGCTCGCTATGCTCCTCCAACAAATGTTTCATTTTATGATGTTGGGGCCCCCTCTTGAAAACAAAACCCTTACAAAAATGTAGAAAACACCCAAAAATTTGGTTTGGACAACCACACAGACACAGTTTTTTGTTGTACTCTCACATCGAGCAGTCTAGTGACCAAGTCACATTTTGTTCTCCGGGCCTTGTGGTTTTTGGTAATCGTCTGCCCCGACCACTCTCTCCATCCCGTCAAAGAGGGCCTTTGTTTACCCCACAAAACCGGGCCCCCTTTGGGCTGGATATTTTCAGCACTTCGTAAAAGTGCAAAGCGGGGAATTTCAAAGGTTTGTAGACAGTCTGTTACCCCGTAACTTGGTCCTACACGGGGGTGGTATGGAACCAAGAGACACGAGGTGAATCCCTTTTTACCCCCTTATCACCCTTTGTGATTATTGTAGGATTAAGTGCTCTTTGTCGATAGTATTTTTAATCCATTTTGTCACTTGCCTATACTAAGGGGGCCCTTTTTTCCCTTTTTCCAAAGTTTAAAAAAAATAAACTTCACTTTAAATGAGGCCCAATTTCTTTAATTTTTTAATTTGGACCAAACAACTAAAATAATACTATCAATTTTAGTAAATAAAAATGACAATTTATTTTGATTATTATATCCCCCTACTGGCTAGTGAGCACTAGGACCTAGGAAATTTTAGTGCGGGCTAGAAGGACTTGTAACGAAATGCCCTCTAGAAATTTTTTTGAGCCCGTATAACTATAAAAAATTTTCCCTATAGGGAAAAAAAGGGAAATTTAAAATCGAAAATTTGGGTTTATTGATTAAATTAAATAAAAAATTATTAAAAATAGAAAAAAAGCGTTGCCATCTTTTGATAAGCAAATGACTTGAGATCGTAATTAGGTATTCCAATAAATGGCAATTAAGTAAATTTAAAGGGTAGAAATGAGATTTTTTTGGAAAAATTTAAACTAGCTAATAATGGGTCTTGTAATGAAAATCAATACTTTGATTTGGATAAAACCCAATGTTAATAAGGGGTAATTAAAGAATTTTGAAACTTGGCTGTTTGAATAGCATTAGGTTAAAAAATCTGGACATTATTCGCTTGCTAAACTCGCCCCGCTGACTTGCCATATGGCGTAGTGGGAATGCACAAGGGCGTCGTGCAGTTTGGGTAAACAACTGGGAAAGTGGTCGGAAGGAAAATAGGGTTAAAAGTTAGAAAAATATCAGAAAAAGGTCATGGAGACCAGGGCTAAATGACCAATGTTTGAGTTTTTTCTACTTATGAGGAACTATACGTGGAGGGGGGGTGGGAGAGAGCCACACCAGACAGCTTGGATTTTTAGGGAGGGGGGGCCAAAAAGAGAGAGAGTTTTCCCTAAACAGTGCCGGAGTGTTAGTCTTGCGTTATCTTGTAAAATGGGCCCCGAACATGGGGAAACGACGGGGGTTTTAAACTTGAGTCTAGTGTGTTTTTCCCCACTACTCCACAAATTTAAAGACAGTAAAAATTGCGAGCCCCCGGGTTTTTATTCTATTGAAAGGGGATTTTTAAAACTTGTCAGTCAAATGTATTTCGGAGTGAAAAGCGTGTTTCGGAGGAAGGTAACGGAGCCAAAATTTTAAATGCAGTGTGTGTTATCCATAAACGTAAATCGATGATAATCACTATCAGTTTTGTCACGGCACCACTAAAAACGCCCCAGCTATTCTGTCGTTCTCCGGACCCCGTGCACCCCTATTCCCCGTAACAACCCCCAAACCCAAAAGATAAGAGCCGTACCCCCCTCCCCCTAAACATCGCAAAAACGACAAATAATGAGTAAAAGGAAAATTAAAAATTTAAATTTTTTAATCTTTAAATTCATGAAATTAAGTAATTAAATCATAATATTTTGCATGACCTCAAATTGAGAGTAAAGGATTAATAATAAGGGGAAAATTTATTAAAAAACTGAGCTCAGTGGGGTAGGTGGGGAAAACCTGTGATTCTAAATTGTTAACAATTAAGGAAAATGGAAATTTTAACTTTTTTATCATTAAAAAAATTTTGGGATCCCTAGCCCCCTAAATCATTAGGCCTGTAAGAGAGATTTTAATTATTAATAAAATTGAAGGAGAAGAAGCAGTGTCAAACATCGGGGGGCGGTGGGGGACTGTCAGAAAGTAATTTTGTTTTCAATTTTTTTTTTTAATTTTTAAATTTGGAATTTTCGGACTCGGGGCTGGCTAGGAAACCCCGGGCATGATCGATCAAATCACATATATTTAATTACGGGAAAAACCCCTTATCCATGTTTCCAAACTACTGTTTTCCGCATCTATAGGTTTTTTTTCACTCCCAAAAAAGCTTTATTTTTATTTCATTTGACCATAGTTTTTCCGGATCCATATTTTTTTTAAGTACCCCCCTAAAAAACGATGCATAGAGTTTCACTGAAGTTTTGATCTGTAGGGGCAAATTGGGTTAACCTCTCTTGTGGGAGCGAAAAGATTTGGGGGTTTGTAGAGAGTGTTGATGTGATTTTAAAGTCTTCCACCTGGCATGAACTGTGGGGAAAGGAGGCTGTCTTTTTGGAAAACATTCTAAACAAGAAGGAAAATTCTCTACAGTAGGATATGAGAAAGAAGAAAGATTTATTTTTTAAAGAGGAGGCTGGCATGCTTTTTTACGCCTTTCAAATTCTAAACCAAATTTTAGTGCAAACCTTGTGATTTTTTAAAATTGTTTAAAAAAAATTAATTATGAATCATCTTTTATATTCATGATTTTTTCCATTTTAAATTTGATATAGAAAATAAACAATAAAAAATTGTCAAAAGGGTCAAAAAAACCCCAAATAACTACGATTTTTTTTTTGTTTTGAAAATTTTAAAAAACTGAAAAATGATATGTTGGGAGCATACAGATGTCCTTCGATTTAAAGGATGCCAAGTTGTAGGCCTAAAGATTTTAATGAATTAGGCTATGGTGCGGTAAGGGAAATTTTGACAAAAATTAAATTATGCTTAAATTAATTTTTTTAAATTAAATTTTGATTAACTAATTAATTAAATTAAATTTTTTATTATTAAATATTTTTTTATTTTTGTTCATACATTTTTTGCCCCCCCCCCCAAAAAGTTTGCCCCCATGGGGTTAACCCAAATTTTTAAATTATTCGAATTATTATTAGGTATTATTTTTTTTATTTTTTTTTAATATTTTGTTGTTTGGAGAATAATGTACAAACCCTGCCAATCAATTGTATATTGCCCACTTATTCATTTATTCTTGGGGGGGTTTGTTTATATTGTTTTCCCAAAAACCTGACATGCCCTATTTGTACTTTTACCAATCTCGGGCTACTAATGGGTTCTACCGTTGCGGGTGATCCTGGCCCGAGCCCCAAGTAGCCGGGATGGGATAAACCCCCCCGGGGTTTCGGGGGGGAGGGTTTCGTCGTCCTCTGTCCAACAAATCGAGCCTACTTTTACGGGGGAGGCGGGGTGGTGCCCAAAGAACCAGAGATGTTCAGCGGGCCAAGGGAGATATCTTTGAGTCCGCCCCGCCCATCGGGGGCATTGACATCAAGGAAGAAGCACTTCAACGCTTTTGCTCAGCAGCGGGGCAAGATGGAAACCATTTAGGGGAGACTTTTCAAAAGGACATTTTTTTATTGTGAAGGAAAATATACACAAAAAATTGTTTTGTCGGTTGCCTTTTGCCCCTTAAAACAGTTAAATATTAAATTTTCTTTTTTGCAAATTTTATGGCATATGAAAAGATAGGCTCTATTTAAAAAACAACTTTTTTCATTCTATAAATATAATTTTTGGGTTTTTGGTTTTAAACTAAAAAAATTTTGGCGAGGAGACGGGGAGAAGTTAACAGAATCATAAAAAAAATTTGAAAGTTACCCACTCATTGGGCATATAAACTATAAATGAAATAAATGAAAGTTTAAGAATTTTTAAAGGGCTTGAGAAATTTTTTTTTTTTTTTTTTTTTTTGTAAAGTTTGCCTCTTCAGCCATTTTTTCTGTCTTGCTATCCAAATAAGACTGCTCCTTTTCTTTTCGCTCAGGTACGGGAGGGAGTCAATGTCATTCTTGAGGGGGCGCATCTGAAGGATGCCTCTGTCTTGTCTTCAAAATTAAAAAAGTTTGAGGGGGCCCGGTTTTCTTGGGTAATGTTGAAGCGGGCAGGGGTGCTAAAAGAGTCGTGCCCGGGGTTACAACGGAAAATGGGCGGGGGCCGTCTTCCTCGCCCATCTTTTTTGGGCCCTTTTTTGATCTCGGTCCCCAGTTTTTTTAGTCGTGAAGTCTTTCTGGGGTGTTCTGAGATCCTTTTTGTGGTTGATTTGATCTTGTTTTGAATTTTGGTAGGAGAGAGGCGCTGCTGGGGGTTGCGGTGTTTTGTGGCATTTTTGGAAGAAGTCTCCCTTTTTTTCCCCATGATCTTGCGTGGCTGGGGATCCATTGAGCTCTATAGTTTGTTTTGCTGTGGGATGCCGACAAGGGATTTTTAAAAAACCCAGCGATTTGGGAGGAGTTCGCTGTTTGAGAGACAAATTTGGTGGCTGAGACGTGCCCTTTGGGGATCACAAATTTGTTTGTTGGGGGGGAAGGCGGGGGTTTTTCGGCGATTTTTTGGGCCGCCCGGGCAATGGCTGCGACCTCACGCAAAGTATGTTTGCCAGCTCCCATTGGAGTGGTTTTTCAAAGAAGATGCAGGGACCCCGTAACCTTTCTTTTTGTAGCCGAGTCATAGGAGCCGTCTGGGGGATGTGCCCCACTCTAAAGGGGAAAGTGCTTCTTCAGGTGCTTTTCGCAAAGCTCTTTCAGTTTTTTATGGTCATGGATCTTTTTCGATCCCGTAAATTTTTGGGTCCCGGGGCAAGCTGTTGGATTTGTCCGGCAGAAGCTCTGGGAGGGTACGTCAAGTGGTGCCGTGGTGTTTCTAAAAGGTTTAGGGACATTTTTACTCTTCAGTTGGTGGACGTCTCAGAAAAAATTTGTGTGGCCTTGTTTTTTGGGGTTGGGTATTGACCCATTTGTCGGGGTTTAGGCGCACCAGTTTTTGTGCAGTTGGCAGCCGCTGCTCTCTTTTTAGCTGTAGAGTCAATTTAGCTGAACCACTCCATGGCGATAATTTGGGGTTTTGGTTTTTCATGTCCCTTTATGAGGCAAAGGGCTGTTTTTGGACTCTGTCGACAGGCTGCGGCGTTGGGGCGGCGGGGCAGGAAAGACTTCGGTGCCGTACTAAATGGTGGTTGATGTACGTTTTGTAGGTCAGCCCAAAGGGGGTTTATTTTGCGCCCCAGGACACACCGGCTCCCCCTTTAAAGAGTCGTAGTCGTTTTTGGCCCTTCTCGCAGCCTTTTCAAAGTGGTCTTGCGGTATTTTTTTGTCGAGAGTCACGCCAAGGATTTCATCTCATCTGTCTGTTAATCTGTTCGCCATAAAGAGTGATTTGAACTTGAAGGTTTTGTGACTCATCGTAAAGTAGGTGCAGTTTTTTTGCTGCGTAAACATAATTTCTTTTTTTCTCCAGAAAACCCTACTTTCGATAATATAGCTTGTTAATTTTATTTTCACTTGAATGTTCTAATTTTACTGATGTAGCTTAGGTATTGTATGAGAGTTTATAAGATTCATTAAAAATGAATTTAAAATTACCCCCATAAAAAATGTTAATTTTAAGGCGGCTACAAAAAATTTTTAGCCCTTCCCCCCTTTCCCCCAAAAAAACGAGTCAGTTGTATATAAATTATTTTTTTAAAAAAAAAACTTTAGTAAACAGTTAAATGATTTTTAAAAATTAATTAAAATTTAAAACACGTTCTTAGGTGAGAAAAAATTTTAAATTATGTTGCAATATTTCGAAAAGTTTCACTTTTCTTCGACAGCAACATTTACAAAATCAAAATCGAAAAACAATAACCACAGCTAGTGGATGAAAAATTAATTTGAAAAGAAGTGTTTTTTTAAAATTTTAACAAGGTGAAAGAAAAACTTTAAAAATGCTATCCTATTTTAATTTATGCAAAAAAACAAGGTATAAAAAATAAAAGTATTTATAGGTTGAAGAAAATTGGTTTTTTTGTTAGTGAAAAGTTCTTTGTTTATTTTTTATTTTGATATTTTTTAGTTGATAGGGGAAAAAAAAAAAAAAATTAATATAAAATAATAAAATCCAACAATATAAATTTTTTAAATTTTGAAAGATGTAGCTGTAAGACTAATCTTGTTTTGAGTACGAATTTTGCCCAACGCGGAAATGCTGTGTTGGGTGTACTGACAATCCCCCCGGTGTGACGCCTGAATGCAGTTTCTTTCATTTTCCCTTTAAACCCAATCGCAATCGGCCTCATGTTGGATGATGGAGGCTTGTACAAAAACATATGTTTTGCAAACACGTTTTAGGAAAATTTTGAAGATAAATTTTCCCGATTATTCACGAATTTTTGTGCTCTTTAACCGAACATTCAGGGTCTTTTTTTTTCTCCATGTAGAGAGCTCCCCTTTTAAAAAATATGAAAATATACGTTTTTTGGATTGAATTGGGTTATAAGGTTTTTGTTTTGTCAAAAACTACAAAATATTTGATGACTTGAAAACAGTTCTTATACCATGTGGAGTAAAAGGGGTCCAACTTTTTTTGACAAATTTGGGTGGTTTTCAAGCACAAATTTTCTTTAAAAATATCAGCCCCCCATATCAGTTTCAAATCTGTTTAAACATCGCATTTTTTATAGCAGGTTCACACATCTGGGCCTATGTGAAAATTCTCTGGAATCCATTTTGCATTAAGCTTTTTAATGTTTTACTTTCTACCATAAACTATCAGGAGTTGAACAAATGGGCCGACCCGATATAGTAACTTTTTGTATTCCCTTTTTTAACGTGGGGAAAGGGGATGGGATTTTGATGAAGAACTGGTCTGTGTGGGTAGGTTCCTGTATACACAAGTAGAAAACCTCATCATATCTTATTTTGTCAGAGTACATCAAAAACGGTAAATGCTTTTTTTCTTTTTCTGTTGTGAAATTTAAAGTTAGAAAAGAATGAAAAGAATGAGGTCATTTAAAAAATTCAATAGCTCACTTTGTCACCTTTTAGATACAGATTATATCATCGCATATCTCGCCATAATCACAGAAGTTATTTGTACTCAGAAAAATTTTTTTCTAATGGTCCATGTACACGTCAGCAAGTAATGGAGAAAAAACGCTTCCCTACAAAAACCCTCACGTTGTAGATAAAAAAATTTGTCTCGAATTGAAAAAAGCTTGACGTCAAAAACATTTCTAAAAGCTCCATGAGCTGTCTACTGGTAGCCTATTCTTTCTGAGAGAGTTGAATCCGTAGTAGGGGTTTTTAACAAGATTAGTGCCTGTTTTTTAGGAACAGATGGAAACAAGTTAAAACATCGAAGCTCACCATTTTGGAATCCTGTCGATTTGTGTATCCTTCGCAGCCCACCAAAAAAGTGAAACTTTTTGAAAAAATTTCAACTAATTTAAAAATTATTTTCTACCTAAAACGTGTTAATTAATTAATTTATAAAAAAAAAAAAAATTTTATGTTTTTGAAAAAGGGAAAGGGGCAGTATTTTGCATTGAAAGAATGGAGGTAACCTGACTTGGTTTTTTTATATACCCCCCGTGCGGGAAGGGGGTGACTTCAGCTAATCCGTGGCAGATCGACAACGGGAACATCTCTTCAAGCCTCTTCTTTTTCCCCCAGATTCCAAAACCCTTTAAGGTAATATTAAATTTATTTTATTTATGAGGTCTCCTATTTAAGCTTTAAAATTTTGGGGTCAGGTAAAATTACAAGTAATTAATTAGCGTGGCCCCTAAGCTTCTACTATAGGGGAAACGCCAAACGTTTTTTGACGAGTGAGAGAGCCACGTTTGATACCCGTGAAATTAATTTGGATTTTAATTAGGTAATTTTATTTTGGTATAAATACAGTAAGATCTCCTTATCCCATTCCTCTTTTTCCGATGTTCGTGTTAACCAGCCGCAAAAAAAAAAAAAAATAAATAAAAAAAAATAAAGTTTTAAATACAAATAATAATTTCTCTTAAATCAGTTCCAACAGCGGGTTTAGTGGGGGTTTTTTCCCCCATTAAAGGGCATGAAACTGTAGATACTAAGCTTTTCCCGACTTTTTGGTTTTTCCACATCATCCAAACCTTCTTTCCCCCCAATTTTCTCCACTCTTTCTGTCCTCCCACAGCTTTTCTCTTGCCCCATGCTCCCCCATTCATTCCTTTTCCAAGTCTTCTTGAATAAAACTTTCCATTTTTCTCTTGCCTTTCCCACTCTTCTTTTTCCCCCCTGCCCTTCAAAATTTTCGCTTGGAATCCCTCCCTGCCCCCTTTTTTAGTCCAAAACTTAGACTTTTCTTCCTAGCTTAAATTTTAATCTCTCCATCCCCGTCTTTCCTATTTTATTCTTTTACTTTTCCATCTTTGTAACTCCTTTATACTTCTTAAAAAATTTATTTTTGCTGCTTCCAGCTGGGCCTCTTCTTTGTTCCCCAGCCCATGTTTCTGCCCCTATGTTAAAATAGGTACAAAAAAATGCCTTTTACAGCAAAATTTTACATTTTTTTGGAACAACTCTTCCTATAAATTTTTTCACCAATTGGTAAAACCCCCTTTTGCTTTTTTCACTCTGATTACACTTTCCCCACACACTTTTTATCTTTTTGTCAAATACTTTTCCCCAAAAATTTTTAATTTTTTTTTTCTTCTAAGACTTCTCCAGTATCAATATTTCCATGTTCTAGGGCCCGCCCCCTTTTTTCTTTTTCATAAAACATTCACTCTTTTTTTATTGATTTTTAGACCAAAATCGAGTAACTTCGTTCCATCTGTCCCCCTTCTCCGCACTTCTTGGCACTCTCCCCCCAAATCAAAAAATGTCGAAAAAATAATGTTTTTTTTGTGCCCCCCCTCGTATTGGTTTTATTTCTTTAATTTCATCCATTACAACAGTAAAAGGTTTTTAGATAACACACACCTTGTCGCAAGCCCCATTCACTTGAAACCTCTGACCTACCCATATCTGCTGTACAAAATTTTTCTCCTTTTATATTACTTTGTATCCTGTCATTAAAACCCCTTCCCCCTCCTTTTATTTCAGACACTCCCTACTTTTCTCTCAGTAGGCCCCATCGTATTCCTTCTCCCGATCCAAAAAAAAATTGCATTCTTTTCCCCTTTTGCCCTCTCCCCCCCATTGTTGTCTTATACAAATATGGGATCAATAGTAGACCGTTTCCCCTTCTGAAAACCCCTATTTTTTCTCTTAGATCTGTGTCATATACCTTCCTTCGTCTTTGTTTATAAAAATTTTCCTAAAATTTTTTCACACTGACACATTAAGTACCCCCCTATAAATTTTACATTTCTTACGGGGCACCTTTCTTAAAAAGCGGTACAATTAACCCTTTTCCAAACTTCCGGTCCCTTTTTTTTTTTCCAGCACATTTTTACTCAAAAAACCATTTTCTTCCCCCCACACCCGATGCTTTTATCATTTCCCAGAAATTCCCCTCCCGAGCTCTACCATTCTTCATGGGTCCCAACGCCCCGGGACCTCTTTTTTCTGTTACCTCGCTTCTTCATCTTCTCCCCTTGCCCCTTTTTTCTTTTTCTGCATTTTAAAATTTTTACTAACCTTAATTTAGCAGACTTTTAAATATTTCCCCCACTTTTTTGTATTTCCTGTGGGTTTTTGTAACTTTGGGCCTTTCATTTACCATGGCTTTTGTTCTTCCCTTTTTGTTTTTTTGTCTTTACTAGTCCGTACATAATTTTTTTATTTCCCTGGAAGTCTCTTCTAATTTACCAGCAAATTTTCATTTCTTTTTCTTTCTCCTCCTTTTCAATTTGTTTCAATCGGTTTTTTTGCCTACGTACTCGTTACTCTTTTCTGGGATTTGCACTTTTCATTCTTTTTCAAGCTAGTTTTTTCCCAATGCATCTGTACCCTCTGTTTCCCCCATCGCGTTTCTTTTTTCTTTCCTCTTTCCCTGACTCTTCCACCAGCTCTTCTGCCTTGACCCCCAAACTTCTTAAAAATTTTTTTTTATTCTTTTTTATTTCTCCCCCCCAGAGGGGAAAAAAAAACTAATTCTTTTTATAAACTCTTCTTGCCTATGGGGATTTCGTTTTCCCACTTTTAGTCTTTTGTGCCGGTTCTTATTCTCTTTTGTTCTGTACCATATTTAAACTTCCCCAACACCCGCTGTGGTCTCCATCCAAGAATTGAGGCAACCTAAAACCCAAGGTTCTCATTATTTCTTTTCCATACTGATATCAAATTATGCTCTGATCGTCTTCACCATAGCCATATCTCGTTTTTTTTGGGTTTCGTTTTTTTGAACCAACTATTTCCCTTAAATAATGATTTTTGGCAACATTCAACAAACTCTCCATCTCTGTTTCTTGCACTATCCCATGTCTGCCCCTAACCTCTTTAAATCCTTTCTATCTTTTCCCTTTCTTGCATTAAAATCCCCCATTACACAATAGTATTTGAGTCATATTTCTTCTAAATTTTGCCACAACTATCCTTCTCAAAACTGGCTTCCTGTTTTAGGCGAACACCTGAATGATTCGATTGTCATGCGTCTCGACAAAATTACATCTGTTTATTCTATCCTATGCTTTTTACATTTTCGATACTGTCTTTCCTTCAGGGGTTACCACAAATGCTACCCCATTTCTTTCCCCCCACCCCCCCCAAAAACCCAGCTGTACCTTCTCTGGGTTCTTGTTTCCACCCTTTTTCCCCTTTGTTCACTGGGGCCCATTACACACGTTTTGTTCTTTTTAGCACAAAGATCTCTCGATTTTACCATTAATGCACTATATTTTTTGTGCCACATTTATAAATTTTCTTCTTTCCCGTTGTGAGTTCTCCCTTTTGTTTGTTTTCTCCTTTGTCCACGGTCAGCCTAACTTCTTTTCTCCACACCCACCTTGTGTGAAAAACCTTCTGCCCCATTTTTTCAGATTTTTTTCCTTTTTTTTTTACATTCACATCTAGCTAGCCATTTTTTCCTCGTTGTCTTTCGAAGCTTTTGCTCTTATTCCCCCCTTCTCTGCTCGTTCCATTTCTCTTCTATTTCCCTTTCCCCCCATTCTGTCTATATATTCCCTTTAATCCTCTTGCCCTATTTTTTTATATCATTTTTTGACACCCAAGCTTAAAACCTCTCCCGGTGCTTGCCCACACATGCCTATTTTCATTATAAAACTTCTCTTCGCCAATACAAAAAACCTTGTAGATTTCCCCAGCATGACTCCTTTTTCCCCTTTAGCCCACTTCTCTCTGTTCCCTGCACAAAAACCGCCACTTCTTATTTTATCTGATTTTTTCTTTCCCCTTTTTTTTAAATTTATTTACCCGATACCTGGGTAAACCCCAGCCCCGTACTCCACTCCAAAAAAAATTTTTTTTGCTTTTGTACCCGACACATCTCCAATTATAACCTAATGCTTTTTTTTTCCCGGTTTAGCTTTCTTGTATCTGTTGCATACCACTTCAAAGTCGGTAAAAGACACCACCTGCTGTTTTGAAATTGATTTCTTTTGTCTTTGTTGTTCTACACCCAACTTGGCCAAATTCATTGTGTGGATGATTTTTCCCACCCGTGTTTTGACATGGTAAATTTCTTCGTCTTGTTTATTCTACACCCCACTTGGCCCAACTTCACGTCTTGGATTGCTCTTTTAGGTCTGTTGTTACTGTGTCTGTTGGCCTGGACCCCCCTTTACTCTATTTCGGTTTTGTTTCGTCCCTTTTTGGGCTTTCTTTACCCCCCAGTTTGTGGCAAGGTGATTTCTTCTTGGGTGTTCTTGTACGCCAATTTTTGACCCAAATTTTTTGTCTGGGGTTGCATACCTAAACCTTGCTTTGGGCAAACCCTACCCGTCTCCAGCTCTTTGCTGCCTAGTCTTAGGTTTCAGCATGTGGATACCATTCTAATTTCTTTGTTGTATCTCTTCCCACATTTATTTTAAAATTATCCAACATTTTTTCCCCCTGTTCCCCCTCCCAAATTCTTTTCCAACACTCACCAATCTCATTGTGTTCCCCATTTCCTGTTCCAGCCGGAAAATTTTTTTTCCAAATCCAGCTGGATGTTTACCACCCTGTAGGGGCATTTTCCCCCACCCCCTTTCATACTGGTGTACACTTGTTTTAACAATCCTCCTTTTCCTTTTTCTTTTCTCTCTTCTTTCAACATTTCTACCTTTTTACCAGTTGTTCAAATGTTTGTCATTTTACCCAAAGCCTGTACCATAACTTCCACTTTCACTACTAGGCCCACCCCAGCTCTTAAAAAATTTCCAAAAGGGGGTTTCCTCCTTTTCCATTTGGCCCCCCTTCACCCATTATATCATTTCCCCCTTGTGTTTATATAATCTTATTACTTATGGTGCATCTCCCACCGGTTTTTTTTGCCCAAAACCCCAAACTTAAACCCAGAGGTTCGCTTGCTTTTTTAAGTTTTACTTTTGTTCAAATTTTCCTTTGGTGTTGTTTGTATGCATATTCCTACCTTTTTTCTTTCAATCCAATTTCATTGCGCACCCCCACCACCCTTCCTTTTCTTTTTCTTCATACCTTTCCATTTACCCCGAACATTTAAAAAGGACCAAATCACATGAAGTACAGGACTCCCGCCCTAACTCTTTTTTCACATCCCCCAAAATTGTGATTTTTCTTTTTGACTATTGACATTAAACCACTGTTTTACACCCTTTTCCACTGTTTACTGTCGCCATTTGTTTATCAAATTTAAAACATTTTTACCAAAATAACTCCCCAAAAAAAAAAACATCTTTAAAAAGTCAAAAAAAAATTTTAAATTTAAATCAACTTAAATTACACAAAGCATTAAAACTATCATCTATCAAAAAACGTTTTTAAATCTCTATACCTATCCATTTAAAGACAAATTAGATATTTTAAGTCACAGTGCAAAGCTTTTTCAAACCATTATTGAAAAAACCGCAACCATCTGTCCCTTTTCAAGGAGAACTTAAGGCGACCCATAAAATCCCCTATGTCTTCAAGGTTGTACAAAAATTTATTTTTTTTTTTCACATACTGTTACACAAACCCAACTTTCCCCTTTAATACCAATTTACTTCACTTACGTTAAAATAAACCACTTTTAAAACATTTTTAAAAATGAGAGCATATAACATTAGTTTTAAGGCGGGATGGCGTTGCCATGGAAAAATAAAATAATTACAGACGCCCCGCCGCACTTTTTAAAAGTACTCGCATACATTTGTAGGCATGCCTTACGAGTGAGTGCAAAGAAGATAGATCGGCGATATATCTCTACTTACGAGCAGTGTGCATCAGTCTACTGAGCATATAGAGTTCAGTGGTCAGTGTGCGTCGGGCGCATCGCCGGTAAGCGTCAGTGCCACCCACTGAGCATATAGAGGTCAGTGTGCGTCGCGCGCCTGCGCGTGCGCATACGATCCAGCCATCTCACACACAGCTGTTCAAAGATGGTCGTTGTGGAACTAGATGCAATCATGTTTTCAACCGATTCACGAAATTCGTAATCACGACGCATTGAATTGTATTCCTGGGCTTATCTTATTTCTTTCCCAGACTTATCTTGCGTCGTGAGCTTCAGCGCGGGCGTAGTAGTGAGAGGTTTTCCCACATGAGAAAGAGAGCTAGGCCTAGGCCTAGGCCTATGTTTGCATTGTAGGCCTAGGCCTACTGCGTCGAGTTTAGGCCTAGGCCTAGACATACGTTTTTATTACGACATGTAGGCCTAATTGTGTACGTGTGTTCGTGAGCTTGAATTACAAGCTATTAAATCATTTAGTATACCCTGTATGAAGTGTATCGTGTGTATTTTATGTTCCTTTATCCATTACATGTGTCATATATCATTTTACCACATCAGGCTATGCTACGAGAGCAAATAAACAATTGATCCGCGCCATCCGAGTTTTTCGCAAATCCGAGGTGCCCCCGGTCTCATCCAACTCGGATAAGAGAGATCTTATTGTAATAGGGTTTTTAAGTTTTTAAGTTTAAGGGCACGTCAACTGTCCGGCCATAATGCGCCACTTTAGCCAATGATAGGCTAGGGAGGTCTAAGGTAGGGGGAAGAAAAGTAATGTGTGTGTAATGTGTGTGTTGTAATGTGGTGACTCAAACACATGGCTCACTCACTCGTCTAACAACGACTTTGGCGTTTCCCTAGTATAATCTTCATACAAACATTTGTGGTCACAGACCCTTGTTGAACAGATAGGCTTCACCCCAGGCTAAATGGAACGGCCAATGTATGACCCTTAGAACAGGTACTTCCTCCAGCGTCAATGTATGAAAAATTAAAGACGATTCCGTCTGGGTTCGGGGTAGAATTGGCCCAGAGCTTTGCTCTGCTAATCGTAAAAGGCGATTCAAGAGAAAAGGTCCACCTCGCAAACACTATACTATACTATACTCCCCAAAACCAGAGGCGAGCTCTGGCAATCGTCGTCGAGGACACCTCCCCCTTCCCTTGACGACCTCCCCGACGACGGTGACAATGACACAACGAACGATGACAAGACAATGACGACCACAAACGTGAGAAATCCCCTTCTTTCCCCTTACCCATGGCTGGTCTGACCAGCATGGGCCACTCCTCCCAATCCCCTAGGCTAGAGTCATGCATTATGACCTAACGGTTGACGCGCCTTAATCCAAATAAACCCAAAAAAATAAAAAATATTTAGGCCTAGGCGAACAAGAGAAAGTGGTTTAAGTTTTTGGTTTCAGGTGCGTCAACCGTTTGTCGTCGTCCTATTATGAAAAGGCTGGTCCCATACGTCCCAATTTAGTTTTAGTTTGGATTAAGGGTGCGACAACCGCTAGGTCAAAAATCACCACTCTTACCTAGAGGATATAGGGAGGAAAATCCCATGCTGGTGCTGGTCAGAAATAGCCATGGGTCAAGGTGAAAGAAAAGGGAGGGCTCTCGCGTCGTAGTCGTCATCGTCTTTGTCATCGTTCGTTTGTCCTGGTCGTCGTCGTTGGGAAGGTCGTCAGAGAATATGGGGGTCCCCGACAACGACTGCCAGAGCTCGCATTCTAGTTTCGGAAAGTAATATACTACCCTACTTACCAGCTGATGTTTGCGAGATAAAATACCTCGCACTGTTTCTTGTAGATCATCACCAGCCCAAACAAAGTGTATAATAGTGTCCTTGATAGCCAGCAATGGCCCAGCATCATATTTTACAGAATGACAGAAGAAATGTAAACAAAATAATAATAAAACATGTACTTGGTTCATCTGATCGCAAACTTTCACAGGCTGTGTTCTATTTTACTAATGGGTATTTTGAACATTTGCAATCTAAGTTCAAATTTTTCACATTTTTATTTCTTGCGAGCTTAAATCGCAACAGATATTGCTCATTTTGTTAGCAGTTCTCAGTTACCTGGTCACGGATGTGTGTTTAAAATTTCAGCTCAATCTATTTGGCCGTTCGGCCGTATGAGCCCGGACAGACAAACATTTAACATACATTGGACAATGCTCACGGCCAAGGCCCGATCGAGTAGAGCGTAACAGAACCCTCATTCGCTTCGCTCACTCGTCTAATAAACGGACGGGGGCAGACTTTTTTAATTTCTGAATTGTAGTAAATATTAACAATTACACCTATGGGAGTGTTTCCCGACCAACCAAATCCTAACCGAATGACATTATAATTAATGTTTGGTGGTCAGTTCAAAGGCAACAGCTATTCGTTGCAGTACTGTTCAATCCATTCAGATGTATAATGCAGCTTGTACCCGGGTAAACTTAAACTTAAAGTAACATACGGTAATTTATTTTGGTGGATCTACTAACAATAATTAGGACCATAGAGAATGACTAATTACTGTCAGGTGGTTAGTAGGCCTACAGTGATCATATTCATAAGCAATTTTAGGATCCCAAGGACCCAAGTTTTGAATCATAACATCATTAATTTTGCATCGTTTTGAGTAGTCACAAGGTTCGATAACGTTGATCTTTACAAAAGGCTAGTTTAACATTGATTTTTCAATGTCCGACAATGTAATTTTCTAACTACGGAAAAATTGTCTGTGCGCTGATGCTTATTAATGTTATCACCCTCTACATATTATGCGTAAATAGTATCACAACCACGTTTTGATCAAAACACCATGTATGAACTTAGATAATAGGTGTGCAATGTATTTAAGTAGGCCTACAATCAAAAGCATTTTTCTCTTGACAATCACATTATTACTATTTTTGGAACGTCTAAATGACGGCCACACGCAGACGCTCATCCATCAACACTATTATAAGAAGCGAGATTTATGCCTCAGTGCTTCAACATCTAAGGCCCCCAAGTGATAGAGATTGTGTGTTCAGGTAACGAAGGCCCCACAGCCCGGAGAGAAGCGCCTGGCTCAGTGCTTCGACATCCGCCTGAGCACACTCAACGAGGCGACAGTCGACATTCTCTTCTCCAAGAACAAGGAGACCAACGCCGTCCACATCAACGTGGGCCCCGGCTCCTACCTAGAGGTGACCCTACCCTGGGTGGTCCTACCAGACGGGTTCACTACCAAGATCACCGGACAGTTGCTGCACCTGGAGGCCACCACCAGTCTGCAGGTTGGTACTAACTGTTGTGCTCTCTCGACTCCACTTAAGACTTGAGACTTACCACCCCACCTACGACCTGGTTTTTACTACGAGCATTTTACGTGCGTTGGTCGAAAACGCGGGTAATTTTTGTGTTGTAAACGCACTGAGTTGCAACGGTAGTTGGAATTTCAACTCTCGTAAAAACTCCGAGTTACGTTGATAAGCGCATTCATGTGAACGACAACAAGTCAAGTCCACACATCTTTTAGAAGGCATGTGTCCAGCAACGCTACAGGTGTGAAAGTTACAAACAACTACCTTACGACGGTATTTGTATGCACATTAAAACACAAGTGAGTAACCCTCCTTCAACCCAAGTTGATTTAACTCCAGTAATAAAAAGTAAAAACCAGGTCTTTCCCGGTTCCAACATGAGTGGCCGGCAAGTGTGACCGTTGACACAGACGAATCCCAAGCAACTTGATTTATGGATTTTTTTAGTTTACTAGCTAGCCAGGTTCAGCACATGCATTCACACCCATACAGTCACAGAACTTATTTGCAGTGGTAAACTTAAATTAAAATTGTATCCAATCCCAAACCAACCATGTCGACCTCGGTTGCCATCAATGAGTGAATAATGGCTAACAACAATCAGTATTTGAATTTTTATTTACTACAATTCAGAAATTAAAAAAGTCCGCCCCAACCGGGAATCGAACCACGGATCTCCCACATTCCAGGTGGACGTCTTAACCACTAGACCATCAGGACGGGTACATTTTAATCTCTGAATTGTAGTTGCATTATACATCTGAATGGATGTGGAATGGACATGTGTCTGCCAGTGTCTTCTCTTGCAGAACTTTGTAAATATCAATGCTCCATATAGGCCTGCAGTAGAACCATGTGGACCTTGGCCTACGGTACTGTCACATCCCTCAAACAAAATTTTCTCCTATAGTGAATTTTTCCTAGCTGATTTCCCTTGGGTAATATTTGGCACATTTGAACCAAAGTTTAGACTACAATATCATCACTACTTTATGTGTAGTGTATAAAAATACCGTATGTCAGGGATACCCTTTCCAATACACATCGGCCGTAATCCAGTATGAAGAGGCATTTTATAGAAAAGAAATGACGTTCGAGAATATAAAGAATACCACCAAAGTTATTGGCCAAAAAAAGTCATGGTAGATGGCAGCACTACAAAAACAACATGGCGGATCATTGCGGTATAAAGTGATCGCACTCCATCTCCACTCATGTATTTTCGGGTGCAATTTGTCCAATACAAATAATAATTGGTAGAGGAGCAAGAGGTATGATTTTATTTCCCGTGCATCTTTCGTGGAAGAGTTTTGCGGTAAGTTGTATTCTATTAGGTAGTAGAATACAAGGTTTTTGCACTTTCCTTGCAGGCCATGCTATGCTGCAGAGGGCGTCGGGGGCGTCGCGACGCCCTTACACGTTTTTTAAGAGGGATGATTTTTTATCTCGTGTACCTTTCGTGATAGAGTGTTGCGGTAAACTATATTTTATTAAGTAAGAGCAAACAAATTTTTTGCACCAATCTTGCAGGTCCTGACACGCTTCAGAGGGCGTCGGGAGCGTCGCGACGCCCTATAACGTTTTTTAAGAGGAATTATTTTTTATCTCATGTGCCTTTCGTGATAGAGTATGCGGTAAACTGTATTCTATTAAGTAATGACATACAAGGTTTTTCACCAACGTTGCAGGTCCGGCACGCTTCGAGGGCGTCGGGGGCGTCGCGCGCCCAAAACGGTTTTCTGGAGCGTGAAAACCGTTTTTGGGGGGGGTTTTTAAAAAAAAAAAAAAAAATAAAAAAACCCCCCCCTTAAACCCTTTTCAAAAAAAAGGGGTTTTT
>JAMZAV010008517.1:0-27450 GCA_024449915.1 Sweltsa coloradensis
TTGAATTTTGGGCATTGACGCAACACTTGGACAATCCTTCTGTATTGTATTCACCCTATGATGGTTCCTCGAAAGGCACATGCTTAACCGCAATAATTATTATAGTTCCCTAATTCTCTTTGACTTGTGGTGTACGCTACAACCTGATGCCGCAGCTTCATTCCAAATCAACCGTAAACAGTTACCTCCCAAAATCAAAAACAAAAAGGGTTGAATAAAGTTGAGTTCAATACTTGATACCGCAACAAACTCAGGGTTTTATAATAATGTCTTTATTGACAACAGAATAAAATTCCACAAAGTGCCAATACAATAATGCCTGGAAACAAAAAGTTAATTATTACATGTGACTACTTTAAATACCTGCGTTGTGGACTTACAACGGATTGTAATGGACTTCCACTTAATGTCCAAATACTGCCAGGCTTGTGATATTTAAAAAAATAAATTATATATATATATATATATAAAATATAAAATATATGTTTTGTCTTAAGCTTTCGTGTAATTGGATCTTTGTAATTTTCTATGTTTGCAAGGTAGTGTGTTTTTTGTTTTCTATTTGTTTATTTTATAATGCTGTTGTTGTTTTATTGAATTTTTTTTTTTTAACCTTCCCTTGAAAATGGAAACATATTTTTTCTGAAACGTTGGGATTAAAGTTAATTTTTTTTTATAATACTGTGCGTGATTATTTACCGAAAAAGATATTTTAAAACATATATATATATATAATATATATATATATATGACATAATGAAATTCTTTCGAGTTTCCGAGTTAAATAAGTTTTAATACCAACGTTTTCGAACAGTTCTCCCTGCTCATTCTAAAGGGTAACGACATACAAATTAAAAAACATTGAGTAAACAAACAAGAAAATAACAAATAATATAAAAGACAAACAATCCTGCAACTGCTCAGCATTACATTTAAGATCTTTGCGATGCCCTTTAAACAGGCGTTTGGTAGGTGGAGCTTCAGGTGGCTTCTTTATTCTCCTATCCACTCTAGCTGGAGGAACTAAAATTTTCCGTGGCCACTGGGGGTATTATCGGCACCACATGGCTATCACGTACGCCAGTTTCCAGGTGGGTGCTATCTTTTCGCATCATCTCGTATGTTTAAAAGTTATGCGGTCTTTTTCTCCATTTCGACGGCTTCTCTAACAATACGAGATATTTTCATGGTCCCTCTGGAAACAGTCTTTGCGTTCGCGAAATCTATCCAGTGCTCCTTCTCAAATAGTGCTGGAAAAGAGCAGATGTAGTTTGCCTGTTTTTTAATTGCAGTTCTATGCTCGTCCAGACGTGCAGAGATTTTACGGTTCGTCCTTCCGATATATGTTTTCTCACAACACCCGCAAGGATTTCGTATATTCCATGAGCTTCATGAGGAATCACATCTTTCACATTTCTAAGCATTGATGAGATCTTAATTCAGTTTTAAAGATGGTTCCAATGTTGTTTTTTCTTTAGGAGTCTGCTTATTTTATCTGTGGTGCCTTGTACATACGGTAAATATGCCATGCTTCGGTATTTTCCTACTTCTGGAAAATTTAAGTCTTTCTTCTTAGGAATTCTGATAAACGCTTTGGAAATAGATTTGTCGGAATAACCATTCGAAAGAAGAGCTTCCCGAAGTCCCTTCATTTCTTCTGTTATATGGTGTTGGTCAGATAGCCTCTTTGATCGTGTAGCGAGAGTGTTAACAACTGAGAATAGTTGGGGCAGGATGGTGGTGTGATGAAGCATTTAAATATCTATTAGTATGTGTGGGTTTTTCGATATACGGTATGGGCAAAGCTTTCGTCATGTGTTTTCATTATAAACACACCCAAAAAATGGAAGGGGGTTATCTTGTTCAACTTCCATTGTAAACTTAATATCGTCATGTAAACTGTTCAAATAAGTTAGAAAATTATCAAGCTCTGCTCTACTATATACCCAGATGGCAAATATACCGTCAATATATCTTAGCCAAAACAATTGGTTTTCAATGGGCATTCTCAAGAGCTTTAGTTTCCAAAAAATCCATGAATATGTTTGCAATAACGGGAGAAAGAGGTGATCCCATCGGCGCTCCCTTGACTTGTTTATACATATTACCTTCATACCGAAAGTATTTTTGTTTGAGAGACAATGCTCCTATGAGATCTAATATATACTCTGGGGTTTATTTGGGTTTTTGATAATCTCTAAGGTTTCCCCAAATAGGCACCTTTGTAAAAAAAGATACAACTAAAAGCTTACCAAAAGGGGTTTTTTCCTGCTGAGCTTTATAGTTTTGAAGAAGTTCGATGAAGTGCTCTGAATTCCGAACAAAGGCTACTTCTTCTGCATATGGTTGAAGGTATTTGCAATATTTTGCGAGTAAATGCACAGGAGAAAACCCAAATGAGCTTACATTGGCCTAAGAGGGGCGCCTACTTTTTGAATCTTAGGGAGACCATATATTTTGGGGCATCGTGACGACTTTCTCTTGGGGTTAAATATTGTTTTACCTCAGGATTTAAAGTTGAAGCTAAATTCTTGCCTTAGTTGTCTTTTCTAGGTATGTGGTAGGGTCACCTCGCGTTTTGTGCTTTATTGCGGATCATCTAAGAGAGCTTCCTCTTCAACTGATAGTCTTTCTGGTTTGAACGACTGAAGCATTGCCCTTATCTGCTCGTAAAACTATAATATCCTCATTCTTACGTAGCGAATTCAAGGGCCAGCATCTTTGTCGCGAGTCATGTTTCTAGCAGGAGGTTTTGCTTTACGAAGAATGTGGGATGTACTTGCCGTTGGTTTCAGCTACATCATCTGGGAAAACCAAATATTGCCGATTCAACCCTGTTTATAATATTTTCTGTAGTATCCTCGAGGGTGTGATCGCAAAGTTAAAACCTTTTTCTAATACAGATAAAGTAGGTGGGTCTAAAAGATGATCTGAAAGGTTGTGTACTAAGTTCACCCTATTGTGGTTGTTTTACTGCAGGTTTTTGCTTTACTATAAAGTATATTAAACTTTGCTATTTTTTTTCATTGAG
Source organism: Sweltsa coloradensis (assembly GCA_024449915.1). Taxonomy (NCBI): domain Eukaryota; kingdom Metazoa; phylum Arthropoda; class Insecta; order Plecoptera; family Chloroperlidae; genus Sweltsa; species Sweltsa coloradensis. The sequence goes on from JAMZAV010008517.1 coordinate 3,032, forward strand.
TAAAGGCAGCAACGTCCGTCTGCCCGTTGCTGTGAAAGATCATCTACTTGATACCATAGTGCAGCGTGAAGAGATGTTGATAAAGTACAATGCGAATCATATAACTTTTTACTCACCTCATCTAGTTGACGTCTTTTTGAGTGAATAGAATCGCGAAGCAGCGTCATACTTGTATTCCGTAATATTTTTGCAATCGATGGTGCTTGTTATTAAAGGTGACCTTCATAGAAACTGGTATTATTCCTTGGTCCCCGACACCGACACAGAAAGGCGTATCGCAAAGCAAACTTGCTCGTTTACTTCTAAGTTTTTCAAAAGTCCTTGCTTTTTGGTGAAGTTCTTCCCCGTGGAAGTTAATAATGTTTTTACGTAGATTTTTTTCGGATATAATGTTTAAAAATGAAATTCTTTCGAGTTTTCCGAGTTAAATAAGTTTTTTAAAACCAACGTTTCGAACAGTTCTCCCTGCTCATTCTCAAGGTACGACATACAAATTAAAAACATTGAGTAAACAAACAAGACAAAAACAATAATATAAAAAACAAAACAAATCACCTGCAACTGCTCAGCATTACATTTAAGATCTTTGCGATGACCTTAACAGGCGTTTGGTAGGTGGAGCTTCAGGTGGCTTCTTTATTCCCCCTATCCACTCTAGCTGGGGGAACTACATTTTCCTGGCAACTGGGGGTATTATCGGCACCCCATCGCTATCACGTAGAGCCAGTTTCCAGGTGGGTGCTAGTCTTTTTTGCATCATCTCGTATGTTTAAAGTTATGCGGTCGTTTCTCCATTTCGACGGCTTCTATAACAATACGAGATACTTCATGCTCCACTTTGGCAACAGTCGTTGCGTTCTCGAAATCTACCCAGTGCTCATTCTCAAAAGAGTGCTGGCAAAAGAGCAGATGTAGTTTGCCTGTTTTTTATTGCAGTTCTATGCTCGTCCAGACGTGCTGAGATTTTACGGTTCGTCCTTCCGATATATGTTTTCTCACAACACCCGCAAGGAATATCGTATATTCCATGAGCTTCATGAGGAATCACATCTTTCACATTTCTAAGCATTGATGAGATCTTAAGTTCAGCTTTAAAGATGGTTCCAATGTTGTTTTTCTTTAGGAGTCTGCTTATTTTATCTGTGGTGCCTTGTACATACGGTAAATATGCCATGCTTCGGTATTTCTCTACTTCTGGAGGATTTAAGTCTTTCTTCTTAGGAATTCTGTTAAACGCTTTGGAAATAGATTTGTCGGAATAACCATTCGAAAGAAGAGCTTCCCGAAGTCCCTTCATTTCTTCTGTCATATGGTGTTGGTCAGATAGCCTCTTTGATCGTGTAGCGAGAGTGTTAACAACTGAGAATAGTTGAGCAGGATGGTGGTGTGATGAAGCATTTAAATATCTATTAGTATGTGTCGGTTACGATATACGGTATGGGCAAAGCTTTCGTCATGTGTTTTCATTATCAACACATCCAAAAATGGAAGGCGGTTATCTTGTTCAACTTCCATTGTGAACTTAATATCGTCATGTAAACAGTTCAAATAAGTTAGAAAATTATCAAGCTCTGCTCTACTATAATACCCAGATGGCAAATATATCGTCAATATATCTTAGCCAAACAATTGGCTTCAATGGAGCATTCTCAAGAGCTTTAGTTTCCAAAAAATCCATGAATATGTTTGCAATAACTGGAGAAAGAGGTGATCCCATCGGCGCTCCCTTGACTTGTTTATACATATTACCTTCATACCGAAAGTATGTGTTTGAGAGACAATGCTCTATGAGATCTAATATATACTGTGGGGGCTTTATTTGGGTCTTGATAATCTCTAAGGTTTCACCAATAGGCACCTTTGTAAACAAAGATACAACATCAAAGCTTACCAAAATGTGTTCCCGCTGAGCTTTATAGTATTGAAGAAGCTCGATGAAGTGCTCTGAATTCCGAACGTAAGAGGCTATTTCTTCTGCATATGGTTGAAGGTATTTTGCAATATGTTTGGCGAGTAACTGCACAGGAGAACCAACTGAGCTTACAATTGGCCTAAGAGGGGCGCCTACTTTATGAATCTTAGGGAGACCATATATTTTGGGACATCGTGACGACTTTTCTCTTGGGATTAAATATTGTTTTACCTCAGGATCAAAGTTAGAAGCTAAAATTCTTGCCTTAGTTGTCTTCTCTAGGTATGTGGTAGGGTCACCTCGCGTGTGTGCTTTATACGCTGGATCATCTAAGAGAGCTTCCATCTTCAACTGATAGTATATATATATATATATATATGCAGACATTGTATTTTCGGGTAGTCCGTGTGGTTTTATTATTAGTTCCAACGTTTCTTATTATATATATATATATATATATATATATATATGGATTGTTGTAGGTTTTCGCGGCCCGTCATAGGATAAAAACAAGGATCTTGGGTAAAACCGCGTCGAAAATAAGATGAACCAGGGCCCCAGGTTCTGCCCTGGTTCATCTTATTTTCGACGCGGTTTTACCCAAGATCCTTGTTTTTATCATATATATATATATATGAATATATGGTTTTTAAGCATAAGCCCGCTTTAAGGACATAGTTATTGATTCATAGCAGTTGTCGAAAAAGTTTGCCCCGACTGGGGTTCGAACCCAGAACCTCCGGCTTAACGTGCCATAGCTCTACCAATTAAGCTACCGGGACCACAGAACAAACCTTTAGGAAACTGCTATTTGTTGTGACTGTTGACTTACATGACATAAATCCAACAGAAGACGGCAATGTAGCTGTCAAATCTTAAAGATTGCATGGTGCATGGATAAATTCAATCACATCTCATCTCCCATGAGTTGGGTAGTATGAATATATGGTTTTTAAGCATAAGCCCGCTTTAAGGACATAGTTATTGATTGTCGGGGCAAACTTTTTCGACATATATTTATATATTGATTCATAGCAGTTGTCGAAAAGGTTTGCCCCGACACTCAATAACTATGTCCTTATATATATATATATATATATATATATGATAAAAACATTGTGCAGTTATATTATTAGTTCCAACGTTTCTAACCACACGGACTACCCGAAAATACAATGTCTGCATATTCAATCCGTGAAAGTCTGCGATATAACATATATATATATAGGTGCAACTACTCAAGAGTTTGCAGGTTGGAAGTTGAAGCATGGCCTTTCACTTTGTCACTTTCACTTTGTCACTTTATGAAAGCCAGTGAATTTCGTGCATTTCTGTTGTATTACTCACTGTCTTAGATTGCTGGATTGCTACCAGCCCGCTATTTGAAGCACTGGCTCCTGTTAGTATTTGCAGTAACAACCTATTGAAAAAAAAAATCAGAGCTGAAGATTTTCACCTGCTATTGCGCATGATAATGCATCTAACATTATGCATGTTAAGGAAGGTTTGACCAACGAAGCCCACAATGTAAATTGTGCGGCCCACTTCTTGCAATTTTGCATCAAAGAAGGAATAGGCACAAACAAATGTGGTGACCATCCCTTTACCGCCAACTTATCTGCTGCCAGTCGCCTTGTGGTCCGGTTTAATCACAGCCCTATGGCTGTAAAGGAATTAAATAAACGGCTAAAAAGTGCATCCAAATAAGTCAAGGACAAGGTGGAACTCGATTCACAACCAGTTTGAGAGGCTAATGAATCTTGGGTGGAATATTATTGCTATACTCTCAGATATAAATGTCATAAAGCCCGCCAATAAAAAATATCTCAAACTGAAAGAGGCCCAATGGGCAATAATAGAAGACATCTATCCCGTCCTTCAAAAACTGAAATATGATAACACTTTGTTGTGTGGCAAAAAATATTCACTTTGTCCATGCTCTATCCTGTACTTTATAATCTCCTGAACAACCACCTTGTGAGTCTCGTCCCAACAGATGAAAATGAGAGCCTACCAGGCGAAGAACGTCTCCAACCTCTAGCTCAAGGTGAAGATGACCAAGAATCATGAATCATGAAGAGCTGCTAGTCTATTATGGCGATAAATATGATAGGAGCCTCGGAATCTACGTGAAAGTGTACTTATACATCACTGTGCTGTACTGTAATGGCCGCGACGCGTCGTAAATCGTAAGCAGAACGTACTGTCAATTAAAAAGACGCCAACGCGTAAAAAAACTAAAAGCGATGTTTTTTTTTTAAACCGTTCAACGAGTCTAAGGCAATTCGCAACTATTTCCGCATTGAAATTTCAAGGGGCGGAACTTCGTGTAAGTCATACACTACGACAAGCACAAGCATCTGAATTATTATTGATATCAGTTTTATTATTATTGGTTTTAGGGCGCTTTAACAGCTATGATTATTTGCGCCTCCAAGATATTTATTTATTATGCTTAATGAGATAAAGAGAACAACTATATATACTTCTTTCCAAGGGGAGACGCGGGGTGGACAGGCCTGTGCTGGTCAGAACCAGCTACAAGCGAATGATGAGGGCAGGGGGTCCCCACGTTGTGGTCGTCTTCGTCTGTGTCATGGTCTATTCGTGATGTAATTGTCGTCGCCGTTGGGCAAGTAGTCAAAGGGAAGGGGGAAGTTCCCCGACGACGACCCAGAGCTCGCCATTAGTTTCAGTCAACAAATGACAGACGAAACGTCAAACTTCAATTTAATTTCAATCACATTAGCCCTGGGCCCTAGTCCTTTAAAACGATTTACTTAGATTTATTATTGTACGATAAAGTGTTTGCGCAGGCGTCACTGACATTTTCGTGTAAATAAATAAAAATATACCTTGTTTAAGCTTACGGACGTAGTGTAGCCTAGGCCCAAGGCCACGTTTTTTAGACGTAATTTCGCCCTTGGCATTCAAAACCCAAACCTTAAAGGGGTATTTAACCGCTAAACTCAAAAAATATATTTCATTCAGACTAACTTGTAATGAATTTAGCAATTAACAGAAAAATTATTGGGCCACCATGACCTCCCAAAAAAATTGTCCCAAAAATGACATTTTTCGAGATAGGTCCCATCGGCAAAAATCTCCATAAGAAATACATGGGGACGATCTTTAAGCCCCGTGACCTTGGAGGATTTGATCCAAAAAATATTGGCCATTATTGACGTACTCGACAAACCTTTTCTGTAAATTCTGTTTATATTGTTTTGTAATTTGGACAAGTAGTTCGGTCAAAATATGCCGATAACCAAGATGGGGTGTGATTTTGGAATGCATATTTTTGCGTGTTTGATGGTATATTTGGGCACATTTCAAGACACGATGTTATAAAGGGGCATTTTAGATTGGTACTATGCTCTAGTATCTATGTGGACCAAAAAGAAGCAGGTTAAAGCCGATTTAGGAAATTTTCCAAAACACCAATTTGCCAATTTCTGGATCAAAAAAATTAAAAATTCGTGTTAAATCACAGTTACAAGTATAATTTTTAAACGGTCATTAAGTGCAGTATTGTGCTATAGATCACAAGGTAAAAAAAATTTTGGGGGGTTTTTAGAACCCTTTTAAGCAATCCTGATTGTCGGCCTTGGTCCTAGGCTTAGGTCTACTACAACAGAAATATCCTCATCAATAAAGAGAGTTTGCTTTATGCAAAAATATTCGCCAACATTCGATCGTATTTAATAGTTTGACGTTTCACGCCATTTGTCGTCAACGACTGTTAACTACTAGTAGAAAAGTGACGTAGTTTAATTGAAGTAGTTCCATCAATCGTCACACAGAGTCGCGCGGAACGTTAGATTCCAAAAGCCAAAAACCGACTTTTTATTTAACCCAGGGTGGTATAGGGAGTTGGAGGACCTCCCCAATGGGGAAACTTCTTTATCGACTCTGGTTTACACGGTAAACATAACCTATATTCGTTTCACAGCCTTGTAAGAGCAATTCTATTCAAAACCACACATTTACCCGGCTGTAAAATAACTGGGTAGTGTGTTCAGTGCGAGGTGTTATGCACGGAGCGGCAAGCGCCCAACAAAAACTGACAGTACGATCCATGCTTCCATTTTAAATGAACACCACTGAATACCGACCTAGCATCGGTGTAGGTGATCACATCATTTGCAGATCGGTCAATGAACTACAAGATAGTCACCCATACCACATATATGACAGTGTTTCCATATCCTGTACTGGTACTAACACATCTAACAAGTTGAATATCTACTTTAGGATTACTTGTTAGTAGCTGAAATGGTTGGCATTCACTATACAAACCGCTTTTGCTTCTACACTGCTAAGTCTATGTGACAGCGATTTCGAAATGTAGATTCTATCGATTCTACTGGAGGAATTGTGTGGGATGTTAGTGTACATTTTTGTCCCTCCTGTTTTAACTATTCACGTGTGTGCAAGGATTTCTCAGCTTGGGCGTCCCCTCCTAGCAACAAATGCAGGTTTTTAATGACTAAAAGGGTAATATCATCTTTTGTTAATGCATCACATTTTGAGTTCTTTGCTTATTTCCAAACGTATCATAACAAGTTGTAACATTCACAGTCTGGTGGTCCATCTAGACCTATTTTTTTTGACAATAAATATGCATAATATATGCATAATTATGTATTAATTTAATATCTCTATCACTTTTAAGGAATTCACATAACTGAATATCAGAAGGGTTTCATTAAACTGTCCATTATCGTGTAGAATTATAATTTAGGTACATTTCAGGGGTTTAATTGGGGATAATTGCAAGTTTAGTAATCAAGCTAATTAAGGTAGTTAACGAGGGAGTTCAAGGATGAAAAGTACATCAATATGTGCGTTTTGGCATAACTAGAATCATGGTCTTTAGTTGGAGTCGATTCATTAAGAAATAAAAAAGTTATTAACGATTTTAGGGTTGCAACTGGTAAGGGAGGGGTTTTAACATTGGAATTAGCTGAGATGCTTGACTGCACACAGTCTGGCTGTCGCCAAGTGATACGTGACTAGCGAGATGTGTTGCAATGGCGATTTGGGGGTAGAAACGTCCAGAAGATTCTACAAGGGCTGACCAAGAGTCTCTTAGGGTAGGTGTGTGAAGCCATAACGGCAAGGTAGTGGTAGGCTGAAGGCTGGACTCCTTAGGAGTAGGGAGACGAGGGGTAACACGTGACCTGTCCGTCTTATAAAACCACCCGGCCGAGGGGAAACTGGACAGTCTTCGCGATGGAGGTGAACCGAACCTGTCACTCGGTAATATGAGTAGGCTTTAGAGTGTTTTTTGTTGGGTTCATCCAATCTATGTAAACCATAAGTAGAGTGATGAAGGAAAGTTTGTGCTAGTTGTGCTTAAGGTTTTTGTGTGTCAGTTTGTGTCGATTTGGAAGGTGAAAGATTTGAAATTGTAGTAATTACTAATCAAGGAGGGAGGTATTTGTAATTAAAGTGTTTAAGTGAACAACGGGTATAGGATCGCGCGCGCCTATCGGAAGTATGTGATCCGTCGTCCGCGTCTACCGCGTAAACCCCGATCACTTCAAGAAACCACGTGCTCCGTGCCAGCCGTCAGCATCTGTTGACGCGCCCACTCAAATTCATCATCAGCTGTCAATGTCCCGTTGACACGCCGACTTTATTCCCGCTTCAAGAAACCACGTGCTCCGTGCCAGCCGTCAGCATCTGTTGACGCGCCCACTCAAATTCATCATCAGCTGTCAATGTCCCGTTGACACGCCGACTTTATTCCCGCTTCAAGAACCACGTGACTGTGCGATTTCCCAACTTCAAGATCGTGTGTGCGACGAATTTATTAAGTAATGTGATCTGCTGCATAAAAAACTTAGTGTTTGTGCTATTTTTTATTATCATAATACCACGCCTCACTCAAAAGGATTATGCACTACAAGAACTCTCAAAAGCAAAGGAATATAAAAGGTTTTGTGAGTACACAACAAAGAAATGTAATATTTTTGGAGGGAAGGGGGTTATTTGGTTATTCAACAAGGTATTAATTTATGTATAATTCTTGGCGCCAATAGGTAGGGCTTGACTTTTGTTGTATTGTTTTGTTTGATTCTTCATTATATTGGTAGAAACTCATTTTCAAGTTTTATGACTTGTAGCTAGTGATCCTAATATCCTCATCACTAGGCCTATAAGCTAAATTTTAATTAAATCTATAAATAATTGGAGTTGAAGCCTGAGAGCAGTTGATGGGAGGGATCCAGAGAGCAGTGAGCTTCCTCAAGTAAGTGGGATTAAATTTAGTTTAATTTAGATTTTTCTATGATGTCTCATTAATTTTTACTTTTGATTTTCTGTTAATTTTTTTTTATTTTTAAATTTGGGATTTTCGTTCTTTATTGATTGAGCTAGAAACCCACTAATCAAGTATTAAATCTTAGCTACTCAACCGGGTAGGAGTAGTGAACTTGATAAAGTGTTAAAAAGGAAAAGGAATAATGCAACAAAAGACCTAAGGTAAAATCAACGTTAATTTCTTCAAAATAACACTGCGAACCAATTGCTTCGAAAATCAAGTCGTACTCTAATGTAGAACGAAAAACTGCCAGATCTTTTTTTAAAAAGCTTTGCATGTTGATTGAAAAGAATGTGATAGTTTGCTCGATTAAGACAATCATGATTTCTCGAAAATCTCTCTGACGCATGGAGAACGAGGAGGTCAAACCAATCAACAACTAGCAGACACTCCAAGGGTGGTATGTACGAATTGGTGGTTAATATAACACCAGATTTCCGTTAAAAAATATATATCTGTACACTACAAATATAGTGCACATAACACGTTTACCACTCACATAATTTTGCATTTGCCATTACCATAAATTATTGCAATTATACAATTATGGGATCTAAGTAAATGACAAGTAATTAAGAAATCCATTCATCTGTTTCTTAGAGTAATCTGATTCACCCCTGAACCAAAATATTCAGACTAGTTGTCCCAACCGCGGATGATTTTTTTTGTAACCGTATAAATCTTGCATGCGTAATAAACAACTATTTCTTTTTAAACTGACATTCAGCTTATAACGTTTAATAAAGTACAAAAACAAAAGTTCAACTTGATATCCCCCCCCCCCCCCTCTTAAACCCTGAATGATTATAGCCCTTCTTACTAAATAGATACATTTTGAAACTGGTAGTTAATCTAAATTCTAAATTGTAAAAAAAAACATCTGCACTGGCAGGCCCTTTACGTCTATTAGCCAGTCAAAATATAGTAGTATTATATGATAGGTCTTTAGCGTGCTAACCTCAAATTCGATAGCCCAACCATGGGTTTTAGTCGTGTTCGTCTTCAGCTTAAAACTATATGTATAACACTCAAAGGCCAGGTGCAATCTTATTGGATCACGGTAACCAATACCTCCAGATTGACACTAAATAAGAGCATTACAATCTTCCATCAGACATCCACAGTCGAACCTTTGAACGAATGATAAAATATTAAAATTGGTCATAGGAAAAGTGCATCTTAAGGGTTTTAAATTAAGTTAAAAAATATCATTTACATGCCCTAGGCCTACCTACCTACATACACTACATGCCAAAATAGAAATTTAAGTATTATCATTTCCTGTTTTATAATCGCTTACCGAATTATGGTCGCCAGTTCTAATAACATAAACGGGACTTAATTTGTAATACTTAAATAATAAGACATCAATCTTATCTGACTGAAATGTGAACTGAACTGAAAAAATGTGTCAGGTTCTACATACTTTTGGACCTTGTCATACTAAAATGTGTATGTGGATTTATTATGTAACAAGGTTCTTTAACACCTTAAGGGTAACCCATGGAAAAGCTTTCGGATATCCAAATCCGTCATCTTTTGAAAAAGCAAAAAGCAATAATCAAGGCAGTCACCAAAAGTGCTGACAGGAGATTCCCTCTCCCCGGGTTTTTAATTGCAAAATGTACACCAAGTCATTCATATCTCTATGGACAAAAACAAACTGTGGCCAAGTACCCGAAGAATTTGCCTGGGATCGATTGGGTTACAGCATGTTGACACTACATAAACGGACACTATGCACAGGAGGGCTACCAACTTTAGCACGGTCTCGAGCAACTGTCACAGAAACTCTCCCAGAATATTTTGGGAATCTGCGAGCAGCTCTGGAAGGTGTACCAGCGTCAAATATTTTTAATTACGACGAAACCGACGAACCTGACAAGAAGAAACGTCTGCCAGAGAGTTTTAAAAATACCCACAAAAGTTAGTCAGCTGCCACCATTATGGAGTGTTGTTGTGTTAAAATATATTCGTTGACACAAGTCAGTAAGTATCATATTTAAATGAGTTTATGATTAAGAGGTGGAAATCTTATATCTTTCAACAAGAGCGTGGCCACCTTAAAATTTACGAGTAGGGCAATTCACCATTTTTGAAAAATATATAAAGTTTTGTTTTCTGAAGAGTACGACATGAAATTGATTATGTAAACCATTTGTCTTCCAGTCACTGCCAATTGAGTACGCTTTAATGTCAAAGCATACACGAGCCGCGTACACAGTGCTATTGCGTAGTGTCAGAAAACATTATCCCCGAGTTGATGCCGGAATTAATAATCACCGACTTCGAGGCTGCCCTACAGTCTGCCTGCATTCCGGGACGTCTTTCCCGATGTGCGGATAGTGGCTGCTGTTCCACTACACTCAGGTAAGTTAGTTAGTTATTGGGTTTTTGGGGGCACACAACAGAACAAAGTTTTCAGTGCCCATCGAATTTTCTGATTGCAAAATAAATATGAATTTCAAATTGAATTTAAAAGGTTATTTTAGGTAAGAAATTAATAACGGTATTGCTTGTCGTGGAATTGTCTGATTAAGATTCTTTGAGGGCAGGTTTTAATTTAAAATCGGTTCTAGCACTACTATATTTTGGTACAGGTTTCTAAAACGTGTTTTACAGTTAAAACTGCGCCACACTCATCACAAATGGGGGGGTCTTCACCTCTTAGAAGATATCTGTGAGTAGGTATGTGTGCCCGATTCTTAAACGAGCCAGAACCACTTCTTCATGGCGAGAGGAGCGACGTTAAGAGATCCAGGCTGCCGTGCTATTCTTGATTTGGCGCAATTTAATGTTTTCGATCTTGTTCCAGGAATATTGCCATTGCTCTTTAAGCCTTTGATTACAAAATGCACTTTTATCTGAAGGTATGATTAGCTGACGGTCTATGCTGTCCTTTTCGAATGCTGATTTTGCACATTTGTCTGATACTTTGTTACCTAAGATCCGAGAATGACAAGAAATCCAACAAAATACTACAGACTTTTGTTTAGAGGAAAGCTTTGTAAGTATAATCTGAATCTTATGAATTATGGGATGACTTGGATAAATTTCAGACATTGCTTCCAGGGAACTCAAAGAGTCTGTGCAGATTAAGTGCAGTGCAGATTAAGGTAAGTTTGGACCAGGTCTTCATACAATGCAAAATTGTTTGGTTCTCATTCAAATTACAAAGATGTAACTTCGAACCGCCCGACTAACAAATTTCCTGAATTCCTCGAGACGCAACGCAGGTTATAGACATAAATCTTATCAAAAAAAAAAAGCAATATCTTCTCAAAATTGTTGTTGGGATCAAACACTTGCAAAACCAGATCTGAAATGCTAGCAAAATGTGGACTTACTATTTTATTGTATTAAATTTTACCTGCCCATAGGGCAAGAAGGCTAATGCAGGGCAAGTGTAGCCTGACACAGTGATTCCAGAGGTACAAGTTTAACATTACATGAAAAACAACTAGAGAACATGACAATTATAAAGTTAGACAAATGAAACGAGGTCGTGAAGTTCATTCCTGCCGCCTGCGTGAAGACGTGGCACGTAAGCCCCTGCAAGGGTGACGAGTCGAGAGCTGATACCATCGACGCCAGTTTGGGTTTACACGTCGTCATTCCGCGTCATCGGAGGAAGCCGCGCGATGCGGCGAAGGATCCTTCGCTACACCGAGAAGTATTGCTGGAGATATCTTCCAAAGACGGGTGTCAGCGCCGGGGCCGCGTATTCAAAGAGGGGACGGATGAAAGTTTTATAAGTGTGCCGTAGAGTACGGAAGCTTCATCCAGAAAGTCGCCTACGAAGCATCACGAGAAAATTTAGTCTCGACCGCCCCACGGTTGTAGCGTAAACGGCAATGAGCACCCAGTTCAGAATGTCTGTAAAGGTTTTACTCCAAGGTACTTGGCAGACCGACGAGGGTACACCGTAGCGCCTCAAAGTGAGATCGACGGACGGAGTGGTCGTTGAGACATGTTATGAGTTTTGTGCCGGTGGTGAGAAAGTATAAGCTGTGTCTTTAAGGCGTTCGGCAATACACGCCAACGACGCAGCCAAGCTTTGAGAGCTTTAACTTGACGCTGTAGATGGCGGAAGACTTCTCTCGCTGTGCGCCCTTTGAACCAGTAGGCCGTGTCGTCTGCATAGAGGGCTAAGGCATGGTATCGGGACCAGGGAGAAGAAATGTCGTGGCAGTAGATCAGGTAGAGAAGAGGAGGAGTGCCTTGAGGCACGCAAGAAAGAGGCGTAAACGAGCGGCGGAATACTTGATCGTGAACACGCACACAAGCGAGACGTCCCGTGAGAAAGGCTTGGATGAAGCGCATCATTACAAAAGGTACAGATTTCCTAGACACGTTATTTTGGAGCTGTGTGAGGAGCAGGAGCCAGTCTTGGGTAGGCTACTGCGCGATCTCATGCTTTGCCGATAACTACCCAAGTTCTGGTTTCTTTAAGGTACATGGTATCGGCCTGTTTCCAAAACGTTCTCGGTTGTGTTAAGAGGCATTAGCCAGTCAAGCTGTAGCCGTGTTTTAAAGCGATTCTGCGAAGCATTAGCATCAATTGAACGGCAAAGTATTCGCTTTCCACTGGGGGATGATGGGCTAACCGCCAGAATAAAGTCAGGTAAGTCCGAGAGCAGTCTATCCAGGCCCTAGGCTAGATGGTTAAATGTAGGCTAGGCTAGGGCCTAGGGCTAGGTAAGCCTATTCTTCAAATACACACAGGAACCAAGAAGGCCAAGGCCTAGGCCTATTCTAGGCCCCTACATTCTTGTTACCTAGACCTAGGCTAGTAGGCATAGGTCTAGGGTACGCCTGAAGATTTACCCTCAGAGGCCGTTGCCAGCCTAGGGCCTGGGCCTAGACTAAATCATAGGCCTAGGTCTAGATTCAAGAACAGGCATCACCAAAGGTTGCATAAGGGATAATATAAGCATAAGCTAATCTTGTTGTTATAAATAAAACAGGATCCGCAAAGTATAAATGATGCTCTAGCTAGAGCATTTGATTGGATATTGCTTAACGTCTCATATTTATGCAACTTGGCTAATCGAGACGAAGGGAGGGACGTAAGGATGACGCGGGGGGATAAGGGGTGGGGCAGACAGGGCCTGTCTGGTCAGAACCAGCCCCAAGCTTATGGGAGGGCAGTGGTTCCCCCACGTCGTGGTCGTCTCCGTCTGTGTCATCATCCGTCCATGTTTTTCATTTTCGTCGCCGTCGGGGGGGTAGTCAAAGGGAAGGGGAAAGTTCCCCGACGACGACCCAGAGCATACTGATTAAGATATATCCCGATGCAAAGATGATCCAGATAGTGCTTTTGCAGGTTTTTTAGTTGCAGATTTTTAGTTTCAGATTGATGCCAAGCATACTGTAGATATTCATAGCCAAAAAAGATCGTAAAGGCAAGCTACTCATTCAGTCGGCCTTGTATAATCTACATACTTTGATGTGCAAACTAGGCTAGGCTCGGCTCCAAGCTGCTTCGCTTTGGAGAAAGGACTTTTTTATATTGTTTGTGTTTTCTTCAGTTTTTAGTTTCATTCATTTTTTAGAACATTCTACACAAATTGTTATTATTGAAACACAAGAATCAACAATCCAATAATTATTCTCACTGTCAGCACCACTACCAACATCGCTACTTTGTGGTTGTGTTTAAAAAGGTGGTAACCAGAAGGCCCGGGACTTCTCAATTTTTCTAGTACAGTGCTGATTGACGAATCTTCGGGAAATAAAATTTGAAGCTTTTCTTTTTATTCGCCAGATAGTATTTTAGTTCCTTGCGTCGCGGATGGAAACAAGCTATGAAAGAGGAAGATAAAACCGGGAAAAGGGCAAATTACAGACAAAGAACATCTATCAAGGTGGCGGTGGAATATTGATTGGATATTGCTTAACGTCTCATATTTATGCAACTTGGCTAATCGAGACGAAGGGAGGGACGTAAGGGGTGACGCGGGGGGACAAGGGGTGGACAGGCCTGTGCTGGTCAGAACCAGCCACAAGCAAATGGGGAGGGCAGGGGTTCCCCCCCGTCGTGGTCGACTCCGTCTGTGACATCATCCATCCGTGTTTGTCATTTTCGCGCCGCAGGAGGGAGTCAAAGGGAAGGGGAATGGTTCCCCCACGACGACCCAGAGTTAACTAATGGTTCCGACTTGATTGTAGTTCAATTGATGGCCTACGACAATATCCTTCAAAGGAAGAGATGTCTTTGAAGATGTCCCTCAAAACAACAATGGCAAGCGCGCAATCTTTCATCGCGGGGGCGGGGAACCCCGAGTCAGGCCACTACACAGCCCTCGTACTAGTAAAACCATGAATGGGTGTATGCAAATGACAGCGTAGTTTAGAAAACTACGTGGCCTAGTGATTCTAGTGATTTATCATTCTGGTTCTTAAAAAACACACATCGAGAAGTTGATGTCCAACCCAAAAGTCCGGTATCTCGTCAAGCCGCGATGAAGTCAGCCGCAAACAGTTGCTATGTAAAAATCAACCATATGTTAGAACATTGAAGAAAAACACCGACGTTTTAGAAATTGCGGGGTTTCTTCTCCGTCCTTTATAATATCAAGGATACGAACAAAATGAGTTTTTTAATTTGGATTTCTTACGATAGTCTAGATTGGATCTATAACACAATGAGAGTAATAAAAATATTACTCGTATAGCCCCAGCAAAACTAACAATAACCAGGAAGGTATGTTTTTACCATGTAATGGCTGGGATACATTAACTGACCTGCCACTGAAGTTTTAACTGAAAATGTTTCATCTAAATAAGGATTATTTATTGGAAATCGCTAATCGTACACGATACAGTGCAATACAAGAAAGATACAACAGATTAATAAAAAACAAAGTGGGGACCCTATTCATAATGTATCATCCCCAACATGGAATTGGCAACAAACGAACAGAGAAGATATCTTTGTAGACTAATTAAAAATGTGGGGACTTTGGGTGTTACAATTTACATTTCATTACTGTTCTGTACCCGAGTTGTTGACTAAATATGCTGGACTTGTGGCCCCGATGCTTTGATACTTTGAGTTCAACTTTCTGTTATTGATTTATTGGCCCGTGTAGCATTTTCCAGTTATTATTAAAACAATCTAGGCCCAAACAGAACCACATAAAGAAGTACCCTATTTAAAGGTCTAGTCAAAGAGCTTTTAGTATGGCTGGGACGTTCCGTTCCCCTCTGATGACGTGGAAATTATAATTTCCTACAAAGACCACAAGGCGCCCTAAAGTTTATAAAGCCTAGGCAACATTACTTTTGAAACTGTGGACGAAGTAGATTTTTTAAAGGCAATTCAGGATTTCTAAACAATAGATTTAGCGCTATTGGTTCAAACAGACGACTTGCTTGAAACTCAAGCAAGTTAAGAATGAAAGTTGTGGTCTTATCCATTTTGCTACACCCCAAGCAGGAAGGGCAGCTTTTCTCTTGTTGCCAAGGGTCCTGGTTCGAATCCAGGGTAAGTCATGGATTTTTTGTCTCCCGAGCACCAAGTTGGGAGGAAGCCCCCTTACTGTCTGTGCTGACCTGTGTGCCCCAGTACGAATGGTGTGTGAAGTAACCTTGCTGAAAGATGACAACATGCTTGCAGAATTTACTTCTTGCGTGGCCCTACCACAGGTTTGGTTATGTGTTGTGAGTTTTGGTTGCATGTAGTTAGCTGATTTTTAGTGGCCACCCTCCGCCTGAAGAGTCCCCGAAGGACGAAACGGTCGGGGGGTTAAGGTAACAACTTTAAATTAGCTACAGTTGTCATCAGCAGGTGAAAAGTTTTGTCGCCCCAGCCCTTCAGGCTGGCTTTTTGTTCTCTATGCCCTTTTCCCAACCTGTCAACCCTTTTTCCAATCTAAACTAAAAATAGCCATTTGGCCTTTTCCAAACTAATTGAACAAGTTATAATAAAAATTTTAAGTTTTATTTCATTTCCTTTTGGAACAATGCTGTTTCACCCATGGACTCTCTCCTGTTGACCTTGAGGTTCTATCCTACTGGGGGTCATTTACTTACTGTAGCAGACTTTATTGGAGTCTATAAGACATCAGCATGTCGTATCGTGCACAGGGTAACGGCTGCAATTTCTGCATTGCGACCTTCATACATAAACTTGCCGTATGAGCCAAGAGAAATGCGCAACATGCAACCAAAGTTTTTATGATGTACAAAATTTCCCAGGGTGATGGGAGCAATGGACTGCACTCATGTGAAGATACAGTCCCCTGGTAATTATAAATCATGTAAAATCAAGGTGTAGGTCTATGGCCTAGCCTTTATACAAACAGTAGTCCTAGGTTTAAAAATAAACATCATTATCTTAGGAAGTATTTCGCAACAGAAAGGCTATTTTTCTATTTAAAGTGCAAAACATTGCAGACACCAATCTACTTTCTAAGAGAAAACCATAAACACAATCTTATAATTCCAAGAGTAAACAAAACTCTACAAGAAGCAAGTTGCTTTCTTGGGTCCAAAATTGTATAACCATGTACCACCAGAAATAAGAAATAGCTCAATATCTATTTTTAATAATAAAATACCAAGTGGATTACTCTTTAACCCATTAATAAGCTGGAGGAAAATATTAACTCTCAAAGCCCGACGGTTTTCGAAAAAGTCTGATTAAAAATTAAAATTAAACTTAAAAACCATGGCTAAGAAAAGAATCAGTAAAATTAGCCTTTTAATGTCCCCGTGTGTCTCACTTCGCTTTTCCCCCGATCCTTAATATCATATTATGTTTAAGTCCTCTCTTCTCTTGGTATGGCAGAGAGTGAATTCTCATCTCATTTTCATTTTCACTGAAAGCTGATCCGAAAGTTACTAATTTCTATATTTAGCTGTATCATATTGATTTAAATTTGTTATCATATAATAGTACAATATGATGGTTTGTTACTTTTTTAGACATACTTTTAAGTTTTCATGTGTTTCACTAATTATAATCATTGTCAAATTATACAATTAAATTATATCTACATCATATTATGTCAAGTTTAAATAATTGAAATAATGGTTATTACTACACAATTTAAAACTCTTTGTACTAGAACTAGAAAGTAGAATAGTTTTTAGCTTTACCTATAGTAATAATAAAATTTAAATTTAAAAAAGACTACTATTGTAATAGGGTAACCACGAACAAGTATTTTCCTTATGTGGTTTTCCCAACTTACGCGACAAAAAACTCCCTTTTTGAAAAATTTTATCTATATGTGTCTTAAAAAAATTAAATTTGAATTGAATTGAGGGTGCGAGATATTGTGGCGAGGTCCCTTTAAATCTGTCCACGAATCTAAAATTTTTAAATAATTGTGAAAAAAAAGGGCCATTTTTTAAAGGGCGGGGACCTTGGAAACCCATCTCCTTGTTTTTGATGGGGTAACGCTGCAAGAAAAAAAATTAATCCCCGCCCGGACCAAAGCCATACTCCGGGCAGAACGGGTTTTTTAAAACAAAACCCAAAATACGAACAAAAATTGTGTAAAAGCGGCAGTATGGAGTGAGGGAAACGGATTTTTTCCCATACTGGATTTTGGGTTTTTCGTGTAAATTTTAGCAAACCCTTTGGGGAAAAAAAATTTTTTCATAGTTTTTGTCTTAAATTTTGGAAAAGAGATAATGGGGGATAGGCAACCACCAGATGAAATTGAAGACATCCAGGCTCGCATTATGGGGATCAAAGGCCAGCAAGCGAACTTTTTTGGGTCGGGTTTGCCTTTCCCTCGTGAGGGGAAATAGGGACTGCTTTGTTTGAGATTTTGCTTAGAAAACTTTTAAAGAACCCTATCGTCGTCCCTTTTTTAAAATCGTCACACCAGGGTACAAAAACCCATAGGCATTTTATTCTGTAATGTGGGGCCCCTAATTTATACACAAAAACAGTGAACTGAAGGAGCAGACAGAATAAGGTATCAATATTTTTTTTCATTTAGGTTTATGCTAAAAAAATTTAAAAATAATAATGATGATTGCCCCTGTACATTGGCAATTAAAAAATTATCTTTTTTTATTTTTCAATCTAGCTCCAGCCAAGATGTTTGGGTTTGGGCCCTACACTTTGGACCACTCTGGCCAACGCCGCCCAAAGATGTAAAAGATGAGCGAAATGTAAAGGCGGAGAGGGGGCCGAACACTAGGGCCCTTTTTCCATTGACCCCCCTCCACGTTTGCCATAGGGGGAAGTATGTGGACCACGGGAAAGGGGGAGGAAATTCTTCTTGTCTGATGCCGAAGGGGGAAATATTGTACCAGGGGTTAAAAAACTGTGCCCGCCAAGTTTTTCCCTATTACTAAGGAATTTATTTTCTCAACATCACCCCAGAAGATCATTCTGGATGTGGTTCCCAAAAAGGGGCCCTTTAAAATGGCGGTCGGGCAAAAGCTGGCCCACAGTTTCATGCCCAAGGCATCCCCAGCTGACGTGAAACAGGCAGAGACAATAATTTAAAGCCCCGCGTCTTTAAAGGGAATTGAACATTAAAGGGGGTTCAAAAACCTGTATGATTTCCTTGGGGAAAGCGGCCACTCGGATACCCTGGAGGATCCAAGTGGGGATTTTTAAACCCCGGGGCGGGGAGTGTGTTTATTTTCCCTCCTAGAACGGGACATATCTGGGTCTTTTAAAAGGGGGGCCCCCCCCCAAGTAGCGATCTCTTTGAAAAAAAAAGTCCGTAACCCTCTTGGGTACATTCCGCGCCAACGGGTTTTTAGCCCCCACCCTGGTCGTTCCAAAAATAAACGAGTCGGGGGCCCAGGTCTGTTTTTGATAAAAAGTTCCCTGAGGGAAAGGGTTATGCTTACCACAGGGCTCCCCCTGGACGGGTATAATAAAGGGAATTTTAAATAATCCTAAAATTATTAAAAAAATATGAATCTTCTCAAGCAAAAAAATCTTTTGAAAATAAACATTTTTATCTCGGGAAATTTCATTTTTTTTAAAGAGAAATTTTTTTGTTTTGTACAAAATTTTCTAAAAAAAAACAAAAATCAACAACAACAACATTTAATTATGTTTGGGGTTTTTTGCGGGCCCCCCAGTCGTCGAATATGTATACATACCGGACGGGGAAAACGTGAAAATACACCCGTCCCAAAAACGTCACGTTGCATGGGGTGAAGTTCGTGTGGTGCCCGGCCCTTTTTCGAGAGTTCTTGCCGACCCCCAGAAAATTCACCCCAAGTTCCTGAATCCGATGGGAAAAAACCGGGTCGGAAATGCGGCGACTGCCCGTCGTTGGGGGGGCCTTGAGAAGGGCCCCCTTGGTCCCAAAAAAACTTCACCCCCAGGTGTAAAGGCGTGCATTTCTAACATGGCAAAAAAGATCAGTTTTTAAACCCTTTTGGCCATAAAGTGCTGTATGGAAACATTAAAAATTGTTTTACAATATTTCGCAAAGAAAAAGGAAAAAAAATAAGAAAAAAATCAAAAAAAGTTTGCAGCCCCCCGCAAAAATAGTTTTATAGGGACACTTTTTTTGAACAGATAATCCAGAACCGTTTATAGCTGGACACATTTTTGAAAAATAATCCAAAAAACATTTTTTTAGCTGGACAAATTTGGGTTTAACAGATTATCCAGGGAAAAATGTCTTTTTTCCTGTTGAAAAAAAGTTTTTCACTACGTTTTTAGAGTCGAGTCGTTCACCCAAAAACGAAGCTGTGCGACCCACTGGGTTTCATATGCCAAGAGATTTTTTTACGCGTGCCGAAAGCAGTGTAAATGCGTCTGACAACCCAAATGTAAGAAAAATAAAGGGGAAAAAGTACGCCCCACCAAATGCAAAAATTATTTAATATTTGTAAGTTACTTTCACTTTAGCTTGAGAACGTCCCTTTTCCCTAAGCCACTACAGTTGTTTCCTTTTAGTTAAATTTAAAAAAGGGGAAATTTTAAACATTTCACCCCCAAAATTGAACCCCCTGCATCCCCCCCCCCCCGGGCCAGGGGACTTCCATATGGGTTCCCCCCTTTTTAGAGTTGCTTGTTTTTCATTCCCAAACCTGTACCAAAATTCCCTGCCCCCATTACCCCCAAAAAGGCTCGGAAACAAACCCTTTTAACGCGAGGAGACCAAAACCCTGTGGTCGTTACTTGTTGAGAAAATTTCCGGCATTAAAAAACTTATCCCGGTAAAAGGAAATTTTCCAAAAGTTGGGGACCCTGGGAAATTTCTATCAAAAAAATCCCGATACCTTTCACAAAAAAAAACTCCAATAAATGGGGATGGTATTTGGAAAATTTAAACCCCCGCCGGTTTGGCCCAGACAAGTACGAGCAAAATTTGCAAACAGGCTCTCTGCTAACAAAAAACGGAAAACTGGGTTTTCCCGAAAAAGGAAAAAAATGTCAGTTGGGCCTGCGAGCCAACTTTTAACAAAAAACCAATATGGTACTGTTAATTATGTGCCGAGTTTTTCAAGATTTGGACACATTTTTAAAACCTTAAATGACAAAAAATAGTTTTCCCCCCGTGTTAGATGTGTTGTTGTTATCGGCTCGAGCAAATGATGTTATTTGTTGCAATGATAACCCATTTATCGTGATAATTCTTTTGCAGAACATTTTTTGTTACTTTTTAGATATTACCGTTATACCATTGATAAAACTGAGACAACAAAGATCTGATGAAGACTTTTGCGTACTTAGACCCGCGGCGGTTCAAAGATATTACATCTGGTGCACTGTCTCTCCAGGATAAAAACGCTGTTGAGGCACTGAAACGCATCGCATCATTGGCAAAGGTTGATTATGAGCATCTAGTTCGAGAGCTCAAAGAGTTTGCTTCTTCATATGACAGCCTATCATTAGCTCTACACGCCGAGTTCAAGGAGGTAGAAGAAAATCCTATTAGTATTTTTTTTGACGAGGATTGTGAAGATGATAACAGTTAAAATGATACTCATTTAATGTACCCATCAACCAGAACAACATCAAGGTATGTAATATTTCAATGATGGAGAATGCATACACTCCTTTAGTCCTTTTATAAAATATGTTCTAGTTTCAGTAAAAAAAAATATTTTCATTTTTATTTCAGATTGTAAATACTGCATTCCTTGTGCATTACATATTTTGTACAAATATAATTTTCACTCAAGTGCATTTTCGGCAATTTACCACACTTACAAGTTTCTCCTAACTATGGATGCACTCAAGTGAATTGTGAACGCACATTTTCCAAACTTAAAATTATCAAGTCACAACTACGATCCACGATGAATCAAGATCTGTTAGAATCACGTCTACTAATAAGTATTGAGTCAGGCAAGATCCCAGATAGAGCTGAGCGCGTGTCGTGAGTCAAGTGTGACTCACGCGTGACTCACGACATTTATCGTGAGTGTGCGTGAGTGTGGACTAAATGGAATTAGTCGTGAGTGATTGTACAAGATACTTGACTCACGCGTGAATCGTGACACGCGTGATTGTGCGTGTCACGTTATCTAGGCCTATTTGGCTATCAATCGACAAATAAATACCTTTTCTAGAAATATGAACCTACCTTCCTACCTTCCTACCAACCCTACACTTTACCCTATTTTTAGAGTCCCCTTATCGCGGTTCGTGCAGTACGTTGCTTTTGCAATCTTTTGGGCATTTTATTTCGTGTGTGCTTTGCTCGTAGTGTTGTATGTGTTGTGATTTGTTTCAAGCTCTGTAGTGTTATTTGTAAGGTAGGCACAAAAAACAAACATCGTATTTCGTTGCTGTTTTAGCCTGTCAGGAATCAGGATACGTCGTGAGTAGTGCTAAAATAACATTGTAGGCCTAAAACACATTCATTGTAACTTCACCTGAGGAAAGTCGTGACTTGTGCATGACTGTATACGATGTGTGACATGGCGTGAGTGCGTTTTGGAAAAAATATTTTTTAGCGTGAGTGTGCGTGAGCGTGTAGCGATAATAGGGGTAATAGGTGCTAAAGGGCCAATGTCAGAAGAGGGATGTTTAAAGGGTAGTTTGGGTTAACCCATATCACTATTATTTATCCCGAACTTGACAAACATGACAGAAAACTGTACCATCAACATCCTTCTTTTGGGCTTCATTTGACCAAATGGTGAACAAAGAAGAAGAAAATGGTCAAAATAGCCTTATGTCATCACAGCAAGAGATGAGGTGCTTTACGTCTCGACTTTACCACCGATCCCGCGGAGCGACGACAATCAAGCAAGACGATTGAAAATTTACAATGCTTTGTTGAAAATACTGGGAAAGAAAAGATTTGTACAAATTAATGATATTAAAATAGATCATTATTTTCAATACAGTTAAGTTTATGTTTACTAAGTTAGTGTTTTCTTTTCAGTGAAAACGGTTCAAGTCCTTGACGTGAACGCGTTGATTTTGAATGCAAACGGTTCAGTCAAAGATTAATACTTTGAGACGCAAGTATGCAAAATATATACAAACATAACCAAACTTGAGTATCATCGTGGGGTTCATTGTAGCAAATAAACAATGCAGATCATATTGTTATACCTTCTATTTACCTACTTAAATATTGAAATAATACAATTTTATTTTTAGGCACATGGGACAAGGCAACATACAAAGACACGACGGCTGCCAATCAGGAGCATCCACGATTGTAGTTAGGTTCTACAAGCGGGACAAACGCTCAAAGTTTCTTCTGATGAGGAAGGCAAAACAGACAATCTCATGTCATGAGGTGGGTATAGAAACCATGGACGGACGAGACCATCTCCTCTGTGTAGGGGAATATCTGACAAAGGACAAACGACTACCTGCTATACAGAGCCCGCTGTTTTGCGTAAGCAAAGAGTTGATTGGTTGATTGGATATTGCTTAAGGCTGCACAGGAGTAGCTATAATATCGGCGCGATGCAGTGTCCCCGCATTTCAGTTGGAACTCGGCCCACAATTGTCATATCGGCATAATTTTTTTAAAAATCTTTTCACGATAAAATTTACAAGAACTTGTGTGATGTCGATTTTCGAAATTGTATATAAAATGGGCTTATAAAAAATTGCGAACTTGGACAATATTTTGAAAATTTACCTTCACTTTAGAGCTTTATAAAAAAATTACAAAACTTTTTATGGAAAATGTACATCACACAAGTCCTAATTTCAACATTTATCTTCAAAATAAAAAAAAAAATACCAAAATCGTGTGAGTAGTTACCGCTAAACTACTGAACTACGAATGCATGTTTTGCCGCTATTTTAGGCCTTTTCAGCCCCAGCAAGTGGCGCACTCTGGCGATACGACTTTTTGAGTGACAGGATGGTTATTTATGTTCGAAATAACAATTTCATTGGCCACAGAGTAAAACTGTTCAGCTAATGCAGAACACCACTCAATGCATAATACATGTTTACTGTTTGCTATGAACACGGCAACAGTAAGACATTATGTTATTTGTGTAAGCTGTTAAGCTTGAATCAACCATTTTATTTTTCACGCTGAGCCCAATAAGAAACGTACACAGCATAATCATAATCGTGCATACGATATAAATTCGATGGAAAATGCTAAATTATAGTATGACCTGCAATGGTCATCAGTTCATATTAGGGTTACGCCTCGCACATGATGTGAAAACATATTTACTTTATAGCATGTAACGGAACGCAATCTTTGTTAGCCTAGTATATGATACGTGTCAAATTATAACAGACAAAGAATTAAATTTAAAAATTACTCGTTTTGGAGTCGAACCCGGATCATTCGGTTCTATCCGCGCGTTTTCTTTCTGCGCGAGCTGGAGTATCCACGTCACAAAGTACTCGGACTCAATTGCGCAAGGCCATTTAAAAATGGAAAGTAAAATAGTGTTCCAGTTTGGAGTCGTTGTGTGTTTAATTTACACGACTGTCAATACGAAATATCTTAAATATATTGCATTAAAATTGTCTCCACTGGGAATAGAACCCCGGCCGGTATCCCGCTGTCCGGGCGGTCGGGGCGGATGCTCTTACCAAATGAGCATTGGAGACGGCGTCATGAATTCAGTCTATTTGGTAGTTATATTTTATTATTGGGGTGTGATAGTAAGTGTCGATATAATCAAATACAAATGGTGAACATTGTGGGCACTACACCCAAAAAAATCAGAACGTTAAAGGTATTCACGTAGAAAATCTAAAGCCGATCATTGTACAAACTTATCGCATGGGAAAATCAA
>JAMZAV010008518.1:0-27455 GCA_024449915.1 Sweltsa coloradensis
TACTGCAAAAGAGAAACTTTGAACCATTGTTCTATATCCTACTGAAATCAGTTTACTAGTATTCACGTATGATACTGTTTTCGTGCTGTTTTTACACTCTTTTTGTTACATCATTATAAAAATAAAAAAAAGTTTCACATTGATGTTTTGGATATTAGGAATTATCAGCCATATTAAATTAAAACTTTGGTTGTTATCTCATCGTTATTTAAGTCACTTCAATGTGCGTAGATAGAACTTTTCCTCAAATGCTATTTAGTGCTTAATAATGGAGAGTCAAATATGGCATTTTTGAGGAAATGCCAACAATGGAAAAAAACATTCCGGGTAAATGCAAAATCCGATTTCGCAGATCTGGTTTTTAAAAATACTAATGGAAGCTTTCATGAACCCTGTACAAAAATCCTTTTGTATTTGAATCGATTTCTCACGGATTTACCGGGCATTGTTTGACGCTGGGCGTGAAAATTAGGAAATCAGCTGGTCCAATAAGCAACATATAAACCACGATTTTGTGACGTTACCTTTGCCCCTACCAAAACTATAGAAGATACATTTTTCGTAGGGAATTGAATGGGGAATATTTTTGCTACTGCACCATTTTGTCTTATCTCCAACCAATTTGGAGATATTCGATAACCAACACTTTGTGGCCGCCATTTTCCAATATGGCGGCCGAAGCTCCAGTCCGATTGTAGGGGAGTTTTAAGTATGTTCATTAGTATTAAATAAGGAAGGTCTCTGCAAAAATTCAGCGACATCGCAATTTTTTCCTACAAAAATTCTTATTTGACAGCATTAATGGCGATTAGACAACAAAATACTAATTAAATTTCAAAGGTCGTGACCCTGATTGACCCCGGTGACCTTGACTTTTGATTATGTATGAAATTCGTGTTCAGTGTTTAAATTCCTTTCAGATGAGTCATCACAAGCTATGCTTACTAGCATTTTGAACGTATTTTCGAAATAAGGGCAAATGTAACAATATTGGACACTCCTGTTAAAAATAATTCATTTTTTTAAATTTAAACAATTGAATTAATACTTTAACAACATGTTTAAATACCAAATTTTTACTTCTATTAGGTTCACCCCTAGTCTCAGGGTGCGAATTGACGGGGGGGATGGGGGGGATTTCCCCCCCTCTGGTAATTTCATCCCTGGCTCTGTTTTACTGAAAGGTATCCCTGCCGGGGATGGCTAAATCCCCACCTCTGGATTCCCATCTCATCTCATAACATATCAAGTGACTTTATCTCGTAATGTTAATAACTAGGAAAACGCTCAGTTGGACGCGTTGTTAAACGAGCACCGGTACGTGCAACACGACCCGAGTACGACATTCCCATAATGTTACATACCAATAAGTCTTTAAGGTCTTGACCGATTTAGCTGAAAATTTGTAAAATAGGAGAGAATGGATAAAATCCACCGCCATCTAGAGGACCTTCACATCATTCCTTTGGGAAAACTATTTTACTCTTGATTTCTTCTAGGTGGCAGTATTGTGACCAGAATTCTTGTGCGACTTTTCGTTGCCATGGTAACGTTACTTTTGTTAAAATGTAATTTCTATCTACACTACTTATCGGATCAAAATAAAATCTACATATTCGTGACCGGACGGACATTCTAAATGATTTGGCTACCTCAGATTTTGTCGCCGTTATGTTTTTTAAAAAAAACTTTAGATTAACTTTAATGTAACTTTATAACTTTTTGAACGATTTTGCCACAAAACTAATGGCATTCAATCGGGAACGAAACTTGCGGATGGTCAAAATTTCAACTCGATCCGAGCCTCCATTCGACCGCTATCATGAGCCAAAAAAGCTGTGCGACTTTCCGTTGCCATGGTAACGGGACTTTGTTATAATGTAATTTCCATCTACACTACTTATCGGATCAAAATAAAAATAACATATTCGTGATCGGACGGACATTCTAAATGATTTGGCCACCTCAGATTTTGTCGCCATTTAGTTTGAAAAAAAACTTTCGATTAACTTTAATGTAACTTTTTAACTTTTTGAACGATTTTGCCACAAAACTATACAGCAACCCGCCTAGGTGGTATGTACATGTGTGCAAAATTTTAGGTCGATCTGAGAAACGGTGCGACCTGTATCGAAGCAGTAACAGAAAAAAAAAAAGACATTCGAGTCATAAGAGTCAAGTGGAGACGCTCGCTACGCTCGCTCAATAATGCGTCAATTTACACATATTCCTTTCAAAATAATACCTCAGATCGCTTCTAATACCATCTTGAGGGCAATAATACCCCCAAATTTTCTCAGATCACTTCTAAGGCCATCTCGAGGGCAATAATAACCCCCAAAATTTTCCTCAGATCGCTTCTAAGGCCATCGTGAGGAGCAATAATACCCCCAAATAAAATCCTCAGATCGCTTCTAAGGCCATCTGAAGGGCAAAAATACCCCCCCAAAAAATTAGCCTCCGCCGGCTGGGGCTTTGCCCCAGACCCCGGTTTGCCAACGAAAATACTGTTCTAAGCCATCCCCCCCTCTGCAAAGTCGTTAATTCGCACCCTGCCTAGTCTATTTGAAAATAATGTCTACCGCTAACTTTGCACCATGGTCACCTCTGAACGGGAACATTTTTCGATGCGAACCACCTGGCAAATTACTTATTGTATTTTTCTGAGTAAATGATCCAAAATTCACGCTTCTATCACCAATCCCCGAAAGATGAGTCATCGCAAGCTTTAAACTTACTAGCATTTTTCGAAATAGCAATTTTGGACACCCCTTTTTTTCCTTTTTTTTTGATTTAAACAATTATATTGAATTAATACTTAAACAAAATGTTTAAATACCACACTTTTACTTCTATTAGGCTCACCCCTAGTCTATTTGGAAATAATTTCTACCCCTAACTTTGCACCATGGTTACCCCTGAACGGGGAAAAATCGATTGGGACCACCTGGTAAATTACTCAGCACGTTTTTCTGAGTAAATGATCCAACATTCACGCCTCTATCACTAAACCCCGAACTTAACCCTGTTTGGTATCTAAGGAGCCGAGCTATAAAATACGACCTAACGTTTTTCCCAAAGGAAAGGGTGATAGGTAGCAATATCGCTTGCCTCCCGGCGGGTTATTATTTTCAGATTATTATGTACTGCCATGCCAAATTTCATGCTGATAACTCATTAGGTGCCTCACAGTCACTGATGAGTGCTGGAAATCCAGGTAAACATAATACAAACTATTAGGGGTGGGGGTTGAAAAAACATGGTTGAGGAAATGAAAATGGGCCGATTGGATGAAAACACATTGAAAAATAATTTTAGTTAGTTATTCTTACTAATTTGAATAAAGAATATATTTTGGGTTCGAGCTATGAATTATACCAATTTTCGGGGATGATTTAGGGGGTGTTACTTATAAGTGAGGTATCTGTTGCCTCCTCCTGGTGGATTTTTAATTCTGATATTTT
Source organism: Sweltsa coloradensis (assembly GCA_024449915.1). NCBI lineage: Eukaryota > Metazoa > Arthropoda > Insecta > Plecoptera > Chloroperlidae > Sweltsa > Sweltsa coloradensis. The sequence goes on from JAMZAV010008518.1 coordinate 3,465, forward strand.
TATTTACCCCCATGCCAAATTTTGTGCTGGTAGCCGGATTTGCAATATTCGCGTGTTTTTTACTTGTTCGAATTTACCGGGTAACGATCCAGCCTGCAAGAAAAAAGTCCACGATTATTTCAGGAGGCAGTGCGTTTCAAAAGAAACATTGTCGCCAACGTGAAAAAACTTACAAATTCAAGTAATAATACATGTGTAGAGTAATTTCATGAATTAATAATTATTTATAGTGAATTAAGCCTATTTAATTAAATAAAAACTTCAGGTGTAAGTACAAGAAGAAGCAATGGAAGATGACAATGATGATGGAATGTTTGATGACAACTTTTATGCTTTCCTCAACATTTCTAGAACGGTAAGTTGAAACCAAAATAAGGTTAGAATCACTCTGTGGTTGGACTCGCCTTTGATGATGAAACCCTATGAAAACTAGCGTAGGCCTAGAGCTAGACCCTGGTCTTCGTACGTAAAAGGCCTGGGTCTACGCTGAATAAGAAGCTGAGCTTTAGGTTAATCCCTGAATTAGGCCTAGGCCCTACATCCATGCCTGCCTAGGGCTATTTTAGTTCTTTGTTTTAAATTGTCTTAGACCTTCACAAGGATCACACCAGTCCTAGCAATGGTCCTAGAGCCTAGAGTCCTAGAGCTAGGGTTGACTCACCGATCTCTATTTACGGTGGGTTGACTTGGAACTAGGCCCTAGCCTTAAGCCTAGACAGGCCTGTAGCAAAGTGGCTAAAGGCTCTAGGCCTATTTTTACCCACTTTCTGCACATGAGCGAAGGTGTCTAGAGGCCAATAAGGTTTTTTCTGCTATGCACATTCACGTCACCACGTGTGACGAGGTTTTTCAGCTTCCTTTGTAGGGGGTTTGGGGGGGGGGGGGGGGTGGCTTTTAAGGTAGAAGACAAAAGTTTTACCTGGGATGATGCAATACAAAATTCGTTGATGGAATAGGCTTAAGTCCGTAGTACCGTAGGCCTAGAGCTACACAGGTAGGCCTAGGCCTACAGAGTTTAAATAGTCGGTTAGAACACATGGTTTAAACCAGTCAAGCTAAACTGGCCAGGCTGGCTCAAAAGCTCAAAATGCTAAGTAGGCCTATAACCCTACTGTTCACTGCCCTACCTAGTTTGTCATAATGTACAAACTTTTCTATCTGTCCGGTCCAACAGGCGGTTTTGAAATTTTATTTGTGTGCATGCATGTGTAGCCGGCGAGATCAAACCACTGGTTGAGCTTGCGGGTTCCAACTCAGTGTAGGCCTACTACGAGCTTTAGGCTTGCACTTCTTAACTAAACGCAATGCATTGTTTACAATTAAAATTGGTGGTGGTGGTTGGAGATCCCTATATAGGCAAGATAGGCCTAGCTTATTCCAAGCCATAACAACTATTTCTTCCGGCTGAAGTTAGGCACGTCCGCCTGATGGCAACCACTCAGTCTCCCAAACTTAATTACTGCCCTTCCTCAAACGGGATCTGACTTCCCTTAAAGATCCACTAACTACAACATCCCCAGACAAGTCATTCCAAATCTGTTCTTACTATGTAGCTATACATTCTGCTGGAACTTCCATGGATGATCCCCCTATACCTTGTAAAGCCCCTCCTGCAGCATACCACGGATGCTCTCCCACCCCTTGTCCAGCAGAATCTAGACTGGCTGGTACAAAGTGACAAGTTCAAGCTGTTTTTGCCAATAAATGTCTCTGTAGGCCTACAAACTGAGTTTGTTTATTTCTCGATTTGGTTAATCGGGAAACACTCCCTGGGTGTAATTGTTTTTATTTACTACAATTCAGAAATTAAAAAAGTTGATAAGACAAAAACGAGCCAGCACGCTCTGTAGGTCTACGGCCTTAATAAGTACTTCACATTTAACTTGAACGATTTCAAATGTATGGCCATATCTTCCTTTGTAAATTATACAATCACAGCTCTGTCTTAACAACAATTTAGCAAGAACTGGTGCCTGTCACAAACCGGCCATGCATGGTAGGTCCCTATCTAGGGGTCTAGGTTTAATAAGCATTGTTAGGCTCTACCTACTGAAAAAAAATACTTGTGATTTAGGCGTTAAACGTTAGGCGGCCTATAATCGTAATAACATGCCTGCTTGAAATGTAGGGCCTATTTGTACATAGGCCTAATTAATTAATACCTATGTTTGTTTTTTGTTTCATAATGATTCAAGGCTACTAACGAGGAGATAAGCAATGCGTACCGACGGCTCAGCCGCCTTTATCACCCTGACAAGCATCTCGAACCTGAGCGTAAGAAAGAAGCGGAAACCCTTTTCAACAAGACCAAACGAGCGTATGAAGTTCTCATTGATCCACATCGGCGTGCAATCTATGACAATCTTGGAATTCGAGGACTGGAAACTGAGGGATGGGAAATCGTGCAAAGGACAAAAACCCCTCAGGAGATCCGTGAAGAGTATGAAAGATTGGCTAGGTAAGTAGGCCTAAGTTACATTGCCTAATTTGATGTTGATTGTTGAAGTGCACACTTACAATGTACCGGATTTTATAGTCAACAGTTGTTTTAAATTTGTTGTCATAGCCTTAGCCTCCTACGACACGGCATGATTGAAGATACATAATGTCTTAGAGCATTGGATAACTTAAGTAACTGTAAGCTCTTTCACAACACACACCAATCTGTAGCTGTAGGACCTACATAAGACTAACCTCGTATATTATTTTTCCACTTGCAAGCCATTACTTTGCTTCCCAAGAAGTAGCTGAAATTCTCCTTCAATCCTTATCTCTACGTGATATTTTTCTTTGAGCTTATGGCATTTACTGTACCTACAGTTACAATGTCACTTCTTGTTAGGGCCTATGCTCATTTTCATCCCAGCCTCCTCACTGTGCCTAGGCATTCCTAATTTGTTGTGTTGTTGGTAGTACTTGTTAAAATAGAATATACTTGGGTCTAGAAGCCTAAGAAGCAAATCGGTTACTTTAGGTCTAGGCTAGCCCACACTACCAATGCCCGTAGGTTGACACATGGAACGGTCATGGTCCAACAATACAATTTTTGCTAGCCTAACACACTCATTTGCTTTGCTCTCTTGATTGGAAGTTTGACTCGACTGTATTCCAATTTTTCAAGTAATCTCTGGCAATGTTGATTACATTTTTATTGCACAGTTTAGGTAGACCCTAAGCACCAATAATATAGTCCTTTTGCATTATTATTAACTAGGGATGGGATTTGACCGGTCAAATTCAAATTTGGTCAATTGACTGGTCAATTGACGGTCAAATCACAAGTGTTTTGGGCTTCAAGCCCTCTTCTGGCTGCCTGTCTTTGTTTTGTACATGTTCAAAGGCAAATAAATAAAAATAATAAAATAATAAATAAATGTAAAAAATCATAAATTTTATTTTATTCAATAATTAGTATATTTATTTTTTAAATGTTGTGGTGACAAAAGCTTTTTTTATTTAAAAGCTTGTTAAATGTGCACATATTAAGTGGCATATCATCATCGTCATCATCATCGTCGATGCTGTCATCAGTCCCTTTCTCCGATTCAGCTTCAGCTTACCCAGAAGCTATTATATTCTATTTGTCTATTATAATTCATAATATAACTACATTAATAAATAATAATAATAATAATAAAATAGGCCTATTACCTAATTAAAACATTTTTAATTGAAAAAGAAAGAAAGAAATGTTATCGTTTACATAATAATTCAAATTCAAATATAAAAATTCAAATAATTTTAAGTTTTTAAACACATGTTATCTTTAAGTCAATTGACTGGTCAATTGACCAAAAGTTTTTGACCAGTCATTTGACCGGTCAATTGACATTGTGCAACCCCTATAGTAACTCAATGACTACCCTATAGCTAAAACTTAGAATAGTAGGCCCTATCAAAACAGAATTACAAATTTTCAAAGTGAAGACCTTTTTAAGGGTAGGCCTTTGTCATGCACTTGCTGGACAAAGGCACTACTACCCACCATTTCTCACTTAAAATAACCATGGTCCATCCATGGTCAATACTTGAGCAACGCGTAAGCATCTTTAAGTCAACCCAGGGTATGGGGGTACTCGATACCTAGATACGGTAGGTAGTACCCTAGTTTAAAAAACTTAAAAGTACTGTCTCTGATTGCAACATGTACTAGTAAGGTGATGTATATTAACATTGCTTTCAGGGAACGAGATGAAAGAAGGTTACAACAAAGGACCAACCCAAAGGGAAACGTCACTGTGAATATAAATGCGACCGATATTTTTAACAAATATGATGACTATGAAGAATTTGAAGAAAAGTAAGTGTATAAGACGTGTGTGTGGGCCGTGTGGCATTTGAACTGAATATAGACTGTTTCCATAATGTGCATTACATTTCATTATACTAATTACATAATTTCAAATTTTCAGTGAACCAAAAGGTTTCCCTACGATCGAGATCAGTGGCATGTCGTTCTCCCAGTCGATCGAGGCCCCTTTGACGATACGCGACACAGTCACAATGTCTGGTAACTTAGCAACACAAAACGGAACTGGCACCGGTTCTTTAAACGTGTGCGCGAGACGGCTCCTGTCCGCAAAGAGCTGGCTGGAATTGGACGTCGGGATGGGTAACGGCCCAGTATTCTCTGTGAGAGGATTCCGCACACTGACGAGAAGAACGTTTGGAAATGTAGCTACAATATTCCAGTTCACACCTCATGGAATCAGGCCGGGACTCGCCTCCAGTGAGTAGTTCTTACTACTAGTTGGTCTACTTCCTACTAGTTTTTTCTTTTTAGCAACCTAATCCATCAATTTTGTAATTGTGAGCCTAAAAAATCAAGTAGACCTACTGGTAGTTTTTTCTTGTAGGCCTATGGACATTTTTTCAAAGAAACTTTTTTTAATTTAATTTTAATATTTTGTGTTGTTAATGAATAATGAACACTTTGATAATCTACAAATTATCAAAATATTGAGCCACACCCTCAGCACATTTAGTGCTCTAGTGCTCGGGAGACAAAATAGCCATGACTTACCCTGGATTCGAACCAGGACCCTAGGCAACAAGAGAAAAGCTGCCCCTTTATTCATACTAAGAGAAAGGTTAGAGATAAGAAGGGAAACATTAGAAGGAAAGATTAAAAGTTTGTTGTTGAAAGATTTTTTAAAATTTATTAATCGATCGCTATAAGCTTATATATATTTTTTTAATAGGCCTATATACCTAGGTCCATTTCATTTGTTGTCATGGTATTCCATCTTGTATCAATTTTCAAATGTCTTTTATGTAACAAATTAATTTTTTACTCTTCAAGAGTATTTTTTCCCCCCTTTTACTTAGTTAACGTTAGATATTACATCTGTTCTTTAGCACTAGCAATCCAGCTGGATAAGCACACGGTCGGTTATTTGAACTGGCGTGCTGGTATTCAGTCGGCAATGTCCACATCTGTTCAGCGGGACACGGAGTCGTCACACACAGCCTTCACCATTCAGTTTGGATTCCCGCACTCGTTTGTTTCACTCTCGTACGCACACAAGATGGAGGAACAAGAGATGAAACTCCGAGCATCTGTCAAGTAAGACCCGTCTTGTTCAGTACAGTAATAGGTAAAATGTACGGAAGGCTATAATATGTATATATTTTTTTAAATCATAATTCAAAAGGTGGTATCATTTGTTAATGATATTATTTTGTTGTTGTGATAGTAGGCGACGGCGTAGTGGATCGAATGTGAAAGTTACTAGGAAAACGCTTAAGTCCCGCCGCGTTGTTGGATGAGCGTAATTGGTGCATTGAGCTGCCATGTGTTATGCGAATTTTCTGTTGTTCTGTGGAAAAATCATTATTAAGTTGAAATGTTTTTAAAATTAAATTAAATTAAATAAAAAATTAACTTAATTTTTTAAATTTGTTTTAATTAATCGTAATTGTTAAAAAAAATCGTAAAATTGTGATTTTTATAAGAAATAATTTCTCGATTGCGCTCAAATTTAACACGAATATATTAATTCATAAAATAAGGTTCTGCGAAAAAATCATTACAATCGGATAAAGCATGTAGGTGTTATAAGTCAAAGAATTGTTTAAAAAAAGAAAAAACCCGTAAAATATCGATTTTTATGATAAATATTTTTTCAATTGCGCTCAAATTTCACAAGAATATCTTAATTCATAAAATAAAGGTTCTGTGCAAAAATCATTAAAATCGAATATAGCATGTAGAAGTTATAAGTTGAAGAATTTTTTTAAAAATCGAAAAAAATCGTAAAATCGCGATTTTCATGAGAAAAATTTTTTCGATGTCGCTCAAAAACGTGGCAGTTCTAAGTTCAGAGATTTCAAAGGTCTCCATAAAATTTCATCGCAATCGGAGTATCGGTTTAGCCGGAATCGTGTGGACAAACAGACAAAAATACAAAAAAAAGAGAAAAAAAAACATTCCGGAATTTTTTCTCCAGTGTAGTAGAATGGAATCTTTGCTTCGCTCGCTACGCTCATCCAACAAAGGTTTACTTCATAATCTTAACATTTGGACATATATTATTACTATATTATATCACTCGTTGAGTTACGAAGTGGTCACGGAGATTTATATTTTTCAGAGGGTATGTTGGTATCTCGATGTGTTGTTCAACCAGTGGCGGATCTAGAACATAATCAGGGGGGGGGGGGCAATTTGCGTGTGCATGTACAGTCGTGGGAAAGGGACTAAGCGCGGACGCACGGGGGGTATCCCCATTTATTGCGCCGCAGGCGAAATTTTTGAAAATCAGGTTTTTAGAGTGCATTTGGTGCGTTTTAGAAAAAAGTGGTGGGCGGAATGCAATACGGAAACAATGTAGTTTGTGTGCACCAATTTGTTTTGTCGTCATGTCGAGCTTACAATTTACAGCATTGGCCTAGATTGCAACATTATTATAAACGTTTGATCTTATTTTCAATTCATCATTTTATTTATTTATTAAACGTCTATCCTATTTAGTTAAAAAACGATTCACATAGGAGGACAACTTAATAAATCGAAGTACACTGATCAGACACATTTCAGAGGCAAACTGATTAGGCTTATTTCTGACAACATAAAGGAAAGTTGATTTTTATTGGGAGTTTTAAATAAATAGCGCCGCAGGCGAAAATTTTGAAAATCAGGTTTTTAGAGTGCATTTGGTGCGTGCACAATAAAATAATAAAATCATTTATTTTTATTTTTAAAGAATCATGGGGGGGGGGGCGATCGCCCCACCGCCCCCCCCTGTATCCGCCACTGTGTTCAACATTATTTTTTTTAAATAAACTTCCATTTATTAAACGGATTTTTGTTTAAATGAACTTGTAATAGGGGTCGTATTTATTTTTGGCTAATTAAAAGTTATCTTGCAAAGACTAATAATCACAGACTTTAGATTAACAAAATTCAATTTATTTAGGCTAGGTAACTTTCCAACCAACAATAAAAAAACATCCTTTTACAAACTACTAACACCTTCATCTCCTGCTCTAATAATTCAACAACAAACCATCTCCCTAACAACCACTACCACATAGATGATTACTCCCATACCTCGTATATATACGGCACAGCCCTCTATGTGGGGGAATCTTATTGCAAACTCGATAGTGGTAGTAGGCCTATTAAATGTTTGCTGCTTATAGTGTTGCTAGGTATTCTGATTTGTCGCTGTGAAAAAGTACTTACTGCAAAGTAAGAAAAGTTTACTCGCAAGTCACTGGCAACTTGCGAGCTAGCAAGAAGAATTTTGGAGCGTTGAAGTACCGGTAGGCCTTCTTTGGTTAATGGTTATGGTTATTTACATTTTTTGTTTGTATGCCTACAGTCAAGACAAAAATAGTAAGTTAGTAACATTGTAAAAGATACAGACACATCATCACCATTGTGGCCCGCGCCATTAGCTTACGTCCACGAGAGCGAATTGACCTCGACGCCCCGCACCTTCATTATTTTCTCCGGCGATCACCCGCGGTACGCGCGTATAAGCTCACCACATGCACTACAGGCAACTTGGAATCGTCCGTTTTAGCCACGGCATTTGTGGTGTTTGTAGATTTTATTTATTTTTATTTTCATTCTTACAATTAACATTTGAACATGTTACAATTACATTATTCATAAGACTCTCTTATTACATAATGTCATAGCGACATGAGAGTATTGAAAGTTATCCTATAAAACTAAATTATAACTAGGGAGGTATACAATGTACAACAGTGCCTATTGGGCACTTAATCTGCAGTAGGCCTATTAGATCATCTTTGACCAACTTGTAGGCCTATTCATAGAGATGTGCAAAAATGTTTTTTTTTTTTTTTTTAATTCGTGCCTTAAAAATAAAAATGCGCGATTTTTTGTTAGGTACGGAATTAAAAAAAAATATATATATAATGCACAACTAAAATAAAATAAACAATACTAGTTTTAAATTATCAGTATCACAAATTCCAGGATCATTTATTAATTTCACTGACTCCTAGATGTGAGGAGCCACGAGCAACATCTAGGAGGCAGTGATTAATAAGAAAAACAATCACATGAGAGTGATTATCAGTTTTAATTTTAAGCTCAATTTCAGCCTTCAGTTTTACAAGTTTCAGACTGTATTTTTTTCCCGGAATAATTTCAACTACCCGGCACCTCCACCAAAATTAAGAAATTTTGCATATTGTTTTAGCTTACTTGCATATAAAGTTATAAACGGTTATTACGATCTCTCAATCGTGTTGTATGACCCGGCACCTCCACCATATGTACCAGCCAGGATTAAGAGGATGGGATAGTCACAAAATTAAAACGACGCAAATTTACAGTTTTTTCATGAAATCTCGAGAATGATGCAAAATATCTAAAACCTGATTCTAGACCAAATTGTGGTTTTGTTAGACTAGGAAGCTTCGCAAACACTTTTTTTAGTGGCGTTGATGGATGAGCTTTTTAATTATAAAATGTTAATATTAATTTCAAATAATGAAAACATATTAGCACGGCCCATACAAAGCAATCATTAGGTCTGTTGGATCTTTGATTGTTTGTAACAAGGCTGTGAGTAAGGTATAAAATCTCCTGTGAAGTTTTCATACAAGGCTGTGAGAAAGATCTAAAATCTATATTTTCGTGCTATTTGGGCGGATTCTGACCAAACGGGTGGAGCTACAACGTTCATATTTCACATGGACATTAAGGTAAGGAAGGGTGATGTATTGACTTTTTAAAGAAAACGTTGAAAAAGTTTGCCAGAATCTATAGAAATAAAGGTTTTAATTAGGGGTGTCAACGATTACGATTAAATCGATTCAATTAATCGATTATTAATCGAAAACGATTAATCGATTTTTTACAAAAAAAATCGATTTTAAATTTTTGCACTTTTTTAAATTTAGTTTTTAAGACCCGCCGCCTATTACTTGCGAGAAACGTTCCCGTACGTTACGTTTTCCCGCCAAATACGCCGTGATAACCGCCATTTAATGTCTTGCTCGCCCGTGAGATACGTTTCCATCAATTCTAGCACGCGAAATTTCCCGATCCACATTTGATTGAAGCGACGTCGCAAAATACATCGTTCGTACCAGCCTTGCCTTGTCATCATGTGCGCATGCGCTGGCCGTGCAAGGTCGGAAGGAGTGGGCGGAGTTAAAGCTGCATTCTGTTCAAGCGTTCCACGCGGCGTAGTTGGCGCGGCAGCCAATAAACACAATAAACGCACTCAACGCGCCTAAAACGCCGAGCAGTAATTGCACCTTTACGTAACATGGCGTCTTGAGTGTGACAAAAGTGATTGCTGCTGGTATTGTGTTTCGGCCTAGGCCAAGAGTTTTCGCCAACATGGCATCAAACAATTGAATTTGATCACCGCATTGATGCCAATTTCATCTCGTATGCTTTATCTACCCCTCCACTTCCTCTTGATTATGCTCTCAAGACCTGAGTCCCGACTGTCTTCTTCGAGATTGTTGTGCGTGCTCAAGGGGAAGCGTTATCTGTACCGGTCGCGACGTATGCGTACTTTTCACAGCTTATTCTATGGTGTTTAACGTTTTTAACGGAAAGGATTTCGGATGCGCTCTTATCGATTATATCCTAGAACTAGCGCGGCGTACTACAATTAGGCGGAAAGTTCGACTAACCTAACGAAAGTACACAGAGAACTTTGGAGGAAATAGGCTGCGTACGTCGCGACCGGTACAAATAGCGCTTTCCGTGCTCAAGTCCCCGCCACGGCGCCGATGCGAACTCGTGCCTTGCGCGGGCGATTCAAACTAACCGAAACCAGACCGAAGTTTGAAAGAAACTTGCTACTATACCGACATTGTACAAAACGATTAAAATCGATTAATAATCGATTATGGAGGTGAAAGTGAATTTGATTATCGATTATAATAATTTAATCGTTTGACATCCCTAGTTTTAATATTTAACACCGAAAAAAATTAAAATTAAAATCTTTATTTCTATAGATTCTGGCTAACTTTTTCTACTTTTTCTTTCAGAAAGCAATACATCACCATTACCTTAATGTGCATGTGAAATATGAACGTTGTAGCCCCACCCGTTTGGTCAGAATCGGCCCAAATGTCACGAAAATATCGCACTAAAAATCGAAAAAAAATCGTAAAAGTACGATATTCATAAGAAATATTTCTTTGATTGTGCCCAAAAAACGTGGCAGGTTTAAGTTCAGATATTTCGAAGGTCCCCTCAAATTTTTATCAAGATCGCATATGCCGTTTGCCCGGTAGAGAGCAAACAGACAGGAAAAAAAAAAAAAAAAAACACCCGAGCTAATTTTTTTGGGGGGTCGGTGAAATTGAAGTCTTCGCTTCGCTCATCCAACAATATAGGCTAATGCAAGAAAAAATATTGTAATGTGATGTTAATTATTTATTACAATATTAATAAATTAAATGCATATCTTAAATACAAACCGCAGCAATTATTATATTTTTTTAATATTTTTTCTTGCATTATATTGTTCTAACAAAACCACAATTTGGTCTAGAATCAGTTTTCAGATTTTTGCATCGTTCTCGAGGTATCGTAAAAAACCTGTAATTTCGCGCGGTTTAAATTTCGCGACTATCCCAATTTTGATTACCTACCCGGCACCTCCACCAAAACTTTGAATATTTTTAAAAATTTTATGACCTAATTCGCGTTTAAAGACATAATTGCTTATTTCGCCACTGGCACTAGTTCGCGGTATCAACTAAAATATCGCAAAAATTCGCGAATTGGAAATTGGTAGGGCCTACCATTCAACCACAAATCAGATGATTCATGTGCAAACTGAATTTGAAGGATTATTGCAACTTTTTAAAAAATCGTGAATTTTGTCCTCACCATTTTTGCATATTTCTACCTATTCATAATAAGAGCAGTAGTACCCTCTAAGTCTATGGTATTTATTTTCTATTAAAATAACTCCTTGTAGTATGTTTTGGACCTACTGTAACGGACCGGCCCTACAGCTGCCCACCCCATTAAAAATTTATTGTTTTTATTTGCATAAATGTAATTAATTCAAACACCCCCGGGTGAATAATCAATCAACATCTTCAATGTTAATTGATTATCAATAATATATAAGTCTGTGGTGCTGTGGAGCCCACGTATGTTGTGCCCATAAGGCAACAAGTGCATACAATTTTGCCGCACTGGCCATCATGTTGGGAACTTGGTCAGCTAGCGAGCAGAGAAAGCCAGTCTTCACAGATGGATTTCTGAGAATCGGCTAAAAATAGATCGCTTGCCAGGTTGTCAAGCGTATTTAGGGAGCAACCCTGTGTAAGATGTGATATTTTTCGAATGAGAGCAACGGACAGTTTTTATGCCCGCCGGGCTAAGGTTAGTCCAAGAGAGGAGTGACCCCATTGGTGGAGATTTGCTAAAACCTCCCCCGCTGACCAATCAGGGTCGCGGACACTAGGGGAACTCATAGCTACGCAAACAGCGTCACTATGCGAGGTCAGCTCGCACATTCGCGCGTCAACCACCTACAAGTCAACAGTGCAGTTCGTGTGTTGTGTAAAAATTCACTAAAAGCCACCGAAAGCGTGTGAATCCGGCGCGATGTTGAAGTATCAAAGGCATAGGCGGGTAGCCAGTGTTTCCGTGTATATGGAGTGATAGTTTGTTCGATATTACCTAAAAAACCACAGCGTGTAAGCCGACCAACAAGCGACCCACGCCATGGGTCCCTGAGGAGAAGCTACATGGCATCGACGACTATGGCTATGTCAAGGTAACTCGACTACAAGGACTTTTCCTACCCCAGCTCATCCTACTTAGTCTAATATATTCCGTGCTCCATTTTATCATCCTATGTATTATCCTGTGACCACGCTATGGGTCCGGAGCCTACACTTGCAACCATGTGGGAGGCCTAGGTAGCCACGCCGGCCAGACAAGGCCACTGTTCCTACCATTCCCTTGCCGGGCTACAGGCATAACCTAGACGCCGTCAGCCTAGGTCGTTTGAAGAAGTCGACGCCCTCGACGCCGTATTCGAGCTTGGACATTAAACGGATGTTCCACGTATCGAAACTCGTGAGGTAGGGGCGATCTGCACGGGATTGTACGAGGCCGTCCCTTCGTCAGGACGCCCTCGTTCGCCGCACCAAGCCTGCAGCCCCCCTCCCCTGTTCTTCAGCATTCCGACCGCATCAAGCCGACGCGTCGAAACTGCGATGGTTGTGAGAAACGAAGGATGATTGGACTGAACTGAGGATGAGTACAAACAAACAAATTTGGCCATTATATGTAACTAACCTATGTAAAATTTCATGTGATTTTCACAATATCTTGCCATGTCAACATAACCATTTAACTAGCTGGATCCAGTTTTAATTGCCTAAATTCCATAACGTGTCATATGTAACCATTGCACTACATAAAATTGTCTTCCAACGAAAGTTTTGTTTCCTGGCAAAACTAATTTTATCCCTCTAATTCTCACCATTTGCTATCCACAATTTTCAATTATTTCAGGCCTTCAGCCGACCTGTTGCAATCCACTTTAGCCATAAGTAGCCTAGGCATTCCAGAGCGCGCCGATCCAGAGGGGTAGCGGCCGCCCCGACGTGCCACTCATCAAAGGACCCGGCGTGGTCCTGGTAAGCCCTGGTACGTCGGTGGTACGGGTGTACTCTGGCGATTGTTGTGTAAGTGGACGCAACGCATTGTCTCATCGACCATTTCCATAAACCGATGTTTTTGTTAGCTAGGTATTTTGAGTCGGAGTTCTATTTTTATTTCATTGCATGCCCTGTATAGTGGCCAGGCTTGTGATTGAAATTATAATTAAGGCGCCCAACCCCATGAAAGTCGCACCCGGCGACAAAACCCTTCTCCCATTACGTCACCTGAACATTACGATCTTGGTATGTTGTCGGTTAGAAATAGGACCTAATCTTCATTACCACCCTAATCAACACTCAGAGCGCCAGATAGACAGATTGTACGATTATCAAATTTCAAACTTAACGAACCCCCGTGGGACTTCACTTAGTCGCCGCGATCAAACGCCACACTACGATTTGTTTGTTACATTACCATACTGATACTTGTTCTTTTTTTACCAGAGCGGGTACTTTTGGTGCCATATTGGAATACGGGGCTGAGAAGAAAGTGTCCGAACACAGTTCCTTGTCAGCTTCTGTAGCAGTAGGGGTGCCAACAGGGGTCACATTGAAAATAAAGTAAGTGTGACAAGTTAACTTTGTTTTGCATGACGATTGACGACTGATGAAATAATGAATACTAACCCTATTCAGCTTAGAAATCAACTATTAATGGACAATTTCCAGAATCACCAGCTCCTTCCACTTTGCTCACTACGAGAAACTAGAAATCAGGGCTTTAACACGCCGGCTGCCATGCTCAATGAAAGCAGCGACTCTCTGTGTGCGAGACATAGTTCTCAACACACCTGAACATATGGTAGCCAGCGTGTTAAACCCACGGTCTCTCTTATTGCTTTGCACGCGAGACGAGGTATAAATGTTGTTGGTGATTCTAGTGATGGTGTATTGATTGATTTGATACTAATGTAATTGTGCTATTAGGATATTTAAAAAAAAAAGTCTACTAGTAGAGTAGGCCTGTTACCGTATGTTGAGCCTCCAGTTCTACGTTACATCATTCTATAGGCCTAATTAATTTGCACTTGGCAATTTTCTGATCCCAGTCCAATCCATCAGCCAGTGGGCAGTGGCATGTGTGATAAGTTGTCATCAACACAAGGTTTACATCTGCTTATATTTTTAGTAAGACTAAGCAGACATAGCCAGCAGACAGAAAATGGGCATAGGCCTAGATTCAAAGTACGGTACATTGTCAGTAGGCTACATTAGTTACTATAATAGGCTACTAGGAAAACGCTAAAGTCCCGTCGCGTTGTTGAGCAAGCACAGGTACGTGCAACACGACCCGAGTACGACATTCCCATAATGTTACATACCAAGGCAATAAGTCTTTTAAGGTCTTGACCGATTTAGCTGAAAATTTGTAAAATAGGAGAGAATGGATAAAATCCACCGCCATCTAGAGGACCTTGACATCATTTCTTTGGGAAAACTATTTTAACTCTTTGATAACAAATAATACACTGCTTCCTCGATAGTATTTTGATTACTTCTAGGTGGCAGTGCATACTGCATAGTGAGACTTTTCGTTGCCATGGTAACGTTACTTTTGTTAAAATGTAATTTCTATCTACACTAAGGTTCTTGACCGATTTAGCTGAAAATTTGTTAAATAGGAGAGAATGTTGTACTAATTGACCCTGCAAAATTTCATAACGATCGGAACATTTTAATTTTTTAATTTTATTTTTTATAACCAACGATCGGATTTTGTTAAAAAAACAGTGGCGTAGGAACTATTATTTTAGTGGGGGGGTCACACTAAAGTTGTCTACGAGGTTGGGCGGGTAAACCGGGGTGTGGGGCGAAGCCCCAGCCCCTGGAGGCATTTTCGCCGTAGTCGAGATTTTTTTTAAAGGTGCACTTGATAGGTGGCCTGAAACACGTTTTCTGGCAAATTTTAATTATGAATAAGGGTTACATTTTGAAGCTAATATTGCATTGAAGATTGATTACCTGACTGAAATCGGTCGACAGTCTGCTTGGGAGTGAAAACACTGCACACAAAATATAATGAATATTAGTCTAAAATCAGATGGCTAGTCTAGTCTCGCAAATCACGTCTCTTACTGGATCTTTCTAACACATGTTAACAAAAACCTTCCTTTTTGTTTGCAAGCCCGGCTGCAGTAAAAATCCTAAAAATCACCAACAAGCTATAAGTTAGCAAATAACACCCATACCTGGCTTGACCCCCCCATTGGGGGGGAAAGGGTCAAGCCAACAAGTGGGGGGAGGGAGTTTCCCCCCATCCCCCCCCGTTCCTACGCCCCTGTTCAAAAACTATACAGCAACCCGCATAGGTGGTATGTACATGTGTGCAAAATTTCAGGTCGATCAGAGAAACGGTGCGACCTGTATCGAAGCAGTAACAGAAAAAAAAGAAAAAAAAAACAGACATTCGAGCCATAAGAGTCAAGTGGATACGCTCGCTACGCTCGCTCAAATTTTTTTTTATTATTTATTTAGCATTTCATTTACATTCATGTGGAAACCAACAAGGGCATCCCCCTAAACCTAATGTGTAATCTATGTGTGCTTGTCTAATGTAGAGTTTAGCTAAATGGTAATTTACTAGGGTTGCCGTTTGATAATCAAAATATCGATCGATATGATTATTTCCCGAAACGATCGATAATCAATTCAGTCTTCGATATATCGATAATCGAATAGCTCGCTCGTCCGAAATTTTGTAATTAACCGCCCGCTCTGCAGAACTTCATAAAATATTACCAGTCAAGACATTAATCGCTTAATTCCGTGAAAAATTCGTGTACTGCGAGATCTACAACACGCGTAAGGCGTGAAGTCTGAAGTGCAACGCATCGCCCCTGCCCTGCTGCAGTGTAGGAAACTTGCATGACGTGCGTGTGTTGCCGGGCGGCCACTCGACTCATGAGTCATGTGCATGAGTCATGAGTCAATTGCAAAAATGTGTCAAAAAAGGTAGGCTTGCAATCGGGTAAATACGGTACTACGCGTATTTCATTTTTTTATGGTGGTGGGGGGTATAATTCCGGTCCCTATTATGAGACACATAGACTTAAAGTTTTGCATTACTTGTTACAGGCTTACTCGTGCCAGCCAAACCTACATATTCCCAATACATTTATGTGAGGAAATTATGCCCAGCCCAGTCTTCTATGCAACCGTCGGACCTCTGGTTGCGTGGATTGTGATCAAGAAACTCATCATCGATCCAATTGTTCGGGAGCAGAAGGAGCGAGACAGAGAAAAGCATAGAGAGTCATATAAAGCAAGGTAAGTAAGTAGGACCTAAACCAGGATTGCTGGGTTTTCACAGATTTGATCCGTTTTACGGATTTTTAGGGTGTTTCAAGGATGGCAGGATATTTGAGAAAATTCACGGATCATCTGCAAGGGTCATCATTTTTATCTCGGAATCCTGTTGTCTAGCTTGGTAGGCTATCAGAAAAGCCAAAAATCTTAATTCTTAGTCAGTATTTATTTAAAATATTTTTCATAGTGTTGCAAATTTATGTAAAATTGATGAAAAGTTCACAGGTTTTTTAAAAATAAAAACTCTTGGAACCTTATCATTTTTTTTAATTTGTCCAAAGTGCTTTTGAATTATTTGCATCACACTTTTTAGTGTATCAAACTCTGCATGATTTTTCCCGTATTTGCCGAATACACATAAACGGGGTGTCAACGATTACGTTAAATCGATTTTTAAATCAAAAACGTTTAAATTTTATGTTTTAATTAATATTTAGGGTGCAGTAAAGATCAGGGGGTTTGGAAAAAAAAGGTAGGAATATCCTAAAAACACTCGGGAAACTTGGGAAAAGTATACCTTACAAAGAAAGCCGTTTGGGGCCTAGTTTTTGGACTGTAAAAGTCAAAAAGCCTAGGTAAACCACAGGAAGGAGGGGTAAAAATGGGGGGAAGGGTGGCTCAAAGGAGGGAGGAACCACATTAGAATGGGCATTGCCTTTGTAGGACTATTAGTAAAAAAAGTGGGAAGGGGAGGTACAGACAATAATAAAATGAACAAAGTATTGAAACCCCTGATAAAAAAGGTAGGAACTTTGGGAAAGCAGAGAAAAAAGAAGAAGGAAAAGTATTGTGCTAGCCAAATGTATAACAGAATGAAAGGGGTTGGAAGAATGCCACCGAGGTGGTAAACATACAGCAATCTGAAAAAAATTTCCGGTTGGACAAAAAATGGGAAAAATCAAAGGGAAATTGGTGAACCTTGGAGAGGACTTGAAGAGAACGGGGGGGAAAAAAAATGCTAGATAACAGATTAAATAATATGTGGGAGGAAATACGAAAAAGACTAATAGTAAAATAAAGGAAAGAAAAAGGTCCCAAACGCTGGATTACAATGATTCCCACCTGAAGACCTAGGCATCAAGAAAGTCCTAAAACCTATGGTAGGACTTGGCCAAAAAAGAAAGGGCCTAAACAACAAAAAGCCAGACAATAAATTGATCACAACGCGGATTTAAAAACAAAAAATCACAGAACTCAAATCCCAAAAACATCAAGTGGTGGAAAAAAATTCTAAACGGGGGCCTAGAAACAACAGAGTGCAAGAGCTAAAGGTCGGAAAGTAAAAGAAAAGAAGAAGGGAAACTGAAAAACAAAGGGGACTAGAAATAATGTGTGACTCCCAAAGAAACGAAAACCTAAAAATTTAAAACTATACAAAACTCCCAAAAGCTATATTGATAGGTGATTTGGGGAAAGAACGCGGGAAAAATTCTGGAACCCAAGGGGTATAGAGCTAGAGCTACCCAGGTATTAAAATAAAAGAGCTAAAACAAAAAATCGGGGAAAAACGGACAAAGAGAAGCGAAAAATGTTTCCTACAAGTCGGAAATGCAAAAGAGTTGGGCCGGGAAACCCAAGAAAATTGATGGGACATGTGCGGAATTATTGAAAACAAAAAAACAAATTTAAAGGGGGGCCAAATACCAATTGGCCTGACCAGGTCAGGAGTAAGTGCAACCCCACATATAAAAAAATTTGTGAAGAAAATATAACTTTTTTTAAATGTAAAACTTGGGGGGAAAAAGTAAAAAACTGGAAAAGGGAAGCACAAATGGGGGCAAAAAAGGATTACATACCAAATTTAAATGCAAAAAAGGGGAAAAGACCACCCAAAGACCTACAAAACCAAGTCACAACCCCCAAAAAAATACAAAAATATTCATATCTAGGAAAACGATTTTCACCAAGGGGGGGTGGGGAGATCAAAAAAGAAAAAAGAAAAACGATGAAAAAGACAAAAAAGAAAGGGTAACTTTAAATCAAAACAAATAATTATAACAAAAAACTAGGCATACAATGATTAAAATAGGAACCCTAAATTTCTTACTTTAAAATGGGAAAATTTGAAAAATTAGTAGATGAAAAGATTTCAAAAAAAATTGGAGATTTAGGACTTGCGGACAAAAGGGAAAGGGTAGGAACCAAAAAACTGAGAGAAGGATCAAATTATTAGGTCGGGCCAAAAATGAAGGCAAAAATGGGTGGGTTTATCATCACCCCAAAGTGGAAAAAAAAACATTGCCCATTAACAATAGAGTGCCGAATTTTGAAAATTAAAATATTTATAAAAAAAGTGCTTTAGAGATCTACAATGTTTCACCAAAAGTTGGTTTAGCGATGGCCAAAAAGGAGGCAGGGGTTAACAATTGGAAGAAGAAATCACAGAGAAAAAGAAATTTATGGAGATTTAAATGCCAAAAGTAGGGGGAGAAAAGGGGAAATATGAAGAGGTATGGGGGTCCATGGCCCATGGGTATGGGCCAAGGAAAAAGGAAGGAAAAATCTATTTATTTGTTGCCAGGAAGGGATTTCAAATGGGAAATACGGGTTCTAAAGAAAAGGATCAACAAAAACTCGGTACGCCGGGGATGGCTCACTGGTGTTATTGATTATATTATTATAAGTACAACAGGGCCCCAAAGTATCACTGATGAAAAATAATTCCCAGTGTTCTCTAATGGAACCACAGACTTTTTAAACCCTTTATAAGAGTAAAACAATAAAGACCAAAATCTGACTATATCCCAGGGGAAAGTTCCAAAAATCAAGACAGGGAAACTACAGGAGGAGACTGAAAATGCTGCCCTTTTTAGAAACAGATAGGGGGAAAAGTATCCAACCCATGATTTGTTATCATAGATGAGGAGTTAATTATTTAAAGTCAGTATTTATTAGTATGCGAAGAAATTGCGGAAGGGGCGGTGCATAAGAAAGGAAAAGGAACTGTGTGGTAAAAGGGAAGGTGAAACCTGAAAAACGCAAAAATGTAGCCCAAAAGGGAAAAAGGATAAAAACAGGACAAAAGAAATGAAAAAAAGTAAAAAAAGTAAAATAAAGCTAAAAAATAGTAAGGGAAGAAAAAAAAATAAAGGAAATATTTGCAGAAAAATTAAGAAGGATTTGATAAAAATAGAAATTGTTGTTGGGATAATGAAAAGAAAAAGAAAACAAAAAGAAATCACAAATACCTGACCAAAAACATGAATCTCTTATTACTGACCCGAAATGAAGAAATGTGGAGAAAATTTTTAAAAACCCACTTAATATGCCTAGGTTACCTGATCTAACCATAACCAAAACCTAGGAAAGGGGGCCTAACAATAAATCTTTCAGAAAACCATAGGAAAAAAAAAGAAGAAAATAGGAAAAGAAATATCAAAACGGAAGTATTGAAGCAGTAAAAGCCTGAAAAAAAGGTAAAACTTCGGGAGGTGAAAATTGTGGAAGATCAAGGCTGCAGGGGATCAGGGAGGTTGGATGTGGAAATGACCAGTGCAGCTTGGGAAGAAAAGAAGGGTACCAATGACTGGGGGGAAAGGGAAATTTTAGTGCCAACTTTAAAAAGGGGCGGGGGAAGTGTAAAAATTATAGGGAAAAACGCTGTGAGCCGTGTGCAAAAATTAGAAAATCTAGATCGAAGATACGAAACAACAAGTGGCCAAGTTTTAGAGAGGAAAAAATGGGGTTTAGAGCTGGCCGCTCAACCCATGATCTTATATTTGCGCTCAACAAAAAATGGAAAAAAATGGGGAAAAAAGGGGAAAAAATGTTCATGGTATTCTTGGATGTAGAAAAACATATACGTTTCCCAAGAGCAAAACTTGGGGAAAGCTTAAAAAAGCGAAGTAAACAATCTAAAACAAGAAATTCAAGCACATTGTCCAACAAAAAGCTGTGTTCAAACCCATTTGGTAAACTACTTGGTTGAAATAACGGTGGGCTACGCAAGGTAGTGTATGTCACCTACTTTTTTCCGTTTTTTGGATAAATACTGCGTAAAATTAACCCCAAAATGAAACTTAAAACTTTAAAATTTGCAATGATTAGTGAATGGGGAGATACCATTGAAAATACAGAAAAGCGTAGATAATGGAATGAGGAAAAACTGAAATTTAACATGAAAAAAGCATTGAAAAAAGTGAAAAATTAATAGTACGAAGAAAGTAAAAAAAATAAAAAGAAATTACGGGGGGAAAACGGGGCCCTTCAAACATTTAAATACCTCGAATATACTAACAAAGGCGCAAAATAGATGCTGAAATTCAAGGGGAATTATTTAGCGACAAAAAATTTTCCAAAGTGTAATTTAAAATATTATGGAAAAAAGAAATATCATCCAGGTGCAAATTTTTTGTACAAAAAGTATTTCCTCCCAATAATATCATATGCAAAAACGTACTGGCAAAAGGGGGAAAGGAAGACGCAGATTACAAACACAGAGATGAAAATTTTTAAAAATTTTTGTAGCCTTAAAAAAAAATAGACAAGGACGGACAAAAAAGTAAGAAACAAAATAGGGTGGAAAATTTTACGAAATAAAAAAAAAAAAAGAAAGACTCGGGGGTATGGACATGTAAAAAAATGAAGCGACAGAAACCCAAGACGGAATTTGAACGTACTGGGGGATCAAGAGTTGGCCGGCCAAAAGATAATGGGGGGACCAAAAATGGAACATTGAAAAAAGAGGGAAAAACATGGAAGAATTAAAGAAGAAGATCTGGAGGGTAGAAAGAAAAGGGGAGAAATGGGAGAAAAGCTTCTAGAAGACATCGAAGTAGATGAGAGGTTTTCCCGGCTAGCAACACTGAAATCCCCAGCCCGAGAAATTTGGGGAACGTCACCCCCCCGACCTGACTTTGTTGGAACCCCCGGGGGTTTGTTATTTTTTAAATTTAAAGATTTTAAATTTTTGCCTTTTTTTTTAAATTTATTTTTTGATCCCTTGCCTATCGCCTGCGAGAAACAATTTCCCGTACGTTACGTTTTTTCCCGACAAATCGCCGTGATAACCGCCGATTTAAGTCTTGCTCACCCGTAAAATCGTTTCCATAATTTTAGCACGCGAGATTGTTCCCTCCACATTTGATTTAAGCGACGTCGCAAAAAATCGTTGTACCAGCCCCTTTCCTTGTTCATGTGCCATGCCTGGCCGTGCAAGGGGCGGGAAGGAGTGGGCGGGTTCAAGCGTTCCACCGGCGTAGTTTTGGGGCGGCAGCCAAAAACACAGTAACGCACTCACGCGCCTGAAACCCGAGCAGTAATTCATCTTTACGTAACATGGCGTCTTGAGTGTGACAAATGTTGCTCTGGTGTTGTGTTTCGGCCCGGCCAAGGTTTTTAACTGGGATCAAACAATTGAATTTTTTCACCCATTGAGCCAATTTCATCTTTGTAGGGGTTTACTACCCCTCCACTTCCCCTTGATTATCCCCGACTACTTCTTCGAGATTGTTGTGCGTGCTCAATCCCCGCCACAGCGCCGATGCAACCGTGCCTTGCGCGGGGCGATTCAAAATAACCAAAACCCGACCGGGAATTTGAAAGAAACTTGCTACTATACCCACATTGTACAAAAAGATTAAAATCGATTAATAAAACGATTATGGGGTGCAGTGAATTCGATTATCGATTTAAAAAATTTAATCGTTTGACACCCTACTATTTAAATTTGCTCATCGAAAATTTAAAAAAAATAATATTTTAAAAAAAACTTTTATTTTACGCGCCGTTATTTCCCGGGCTTTTTTGCCGAGCTTGTGCCGCGTCGTTTTTTCCCCGGCCTATTTTGCGGACTTTCCCTCATGCCCGGTCTTCTACCGGTTTTTTATCGCCCTCATCTGTTCTGCATCAACTTCACTCGCCATGGGCCCGGGGAAACGTCGCTCTCCGTTCTTCCGTTTGTTGCAAGCGCCAGACGAACAGACTATACATATTTCCTTATCACACGGCACTGTAACTTGGTGTTTGAAATTTGCACGTAAAAATGTCGATGCTCGCATATAGGCCGAGGACTCGAGGAGGGATTTTCAGACCTAAAATACAGTAATATTCTCTTATCCGATCTCCGCTTATCCGATGTTCCGTGTTAAACCGAGCCGCAAAAAAAAAAAAAAAAAAAAAAAAAAAAATTAAAGTTTTAAATACGTAAATAAAACATAAAAATAAGATCGCATACATTTGTAGCATGCCTTACGAGTGAGTGCAAAGAAGATAGATCGGCGATATATCTCGACTTTCGAGCATGTTGCATCAGTCTACTGAGCATATAGAGTTCAGTGGTCAGTGGCTCGGGCGGCATCGCCGGTAAGCGTCAGTGCCACCCACTGAGCATATAGAGGTCAGTGTGCGTCGCGCGCCTGCGCGTGCGCATACGATCCAACCATCTCACACACAGCTGTTCAAAGATGGTCGTTGTGGAACTAGATGCAATCATGTTTCAACCGATTCACGAAATTCGTAATCACGACGCATTGAATTGTTATTCCTGGGCTTATCTTATTTCTTTCCCAGACTTATCTTGCGTCGTGAGCTTCAGCGCGGGCATAGTAGTGAGAGGTTTTCCCACATGAGAAGAGAGCTAGGCCTAGGCCTATGTTTGCATTGTAGGCCTACGTAGGCCTAGGCCTACTGCGTCGAGTTTAGGCCTAGGCCTAGGCCTAGACATACGTTTTTATTACGACATGTAGGCCTAATTGTGTACGTGTGTTCGTGAGCTTGAATTACAAGCTATTAAATCATTTAGTATACCCTGTATGAAGTGTATCGTGTGTATTTTATGTTCCTTTATCCATTACATGTGTCATATATCATTTTACCACATCAGGCTATGCTACGAGAGCAAATAAACAATTGATCCGCGCCATCCGAGTTTTTCGCAAATCCGAGGTGCCCCCGGTCTCATCCAACTCGGATAAGAGAGATCTTACTGTAATGAAAAAAAAGGACAGCCTATATTCGGTACAATACGGCAGTTGGGTAGTACCTAGGATAAAGTTGTTCTTCTAAATTGTAAGTATTAGCATTTATGATTGGTATGAGTGACTTATGACATGAGTGATATGATCAATAGAATTTTAAATGCTAGCGATGACAACGGTTAATTAATTGTAAACCAGTTATGCCTGCAAGCAATAATCAGTATTTGAAACCGCGAACCGCGACAAAATGTGGCTATGGTAGTAATTTATATTTGCCATGCTGTGTCCATGTCCATGGGGCCATGCCCCGCCGGCCGGGCTTGAGTCGTTATGTTGCACAAGGGGTGCGGAGTGGGGGTACGGCAGCAGCAACTGCGTGACCAGTCAGTCGCCACTTGTCTGCCAGGGAGCTGACGAGCATGTGAGAGCGTCGCTTCCTATGGCTCTCTACCTCGCTCCGCTGAGTGTCTTGAATGTTTTATCACTGTTATGTTGATATTTGTGTTTATTTAATTTGTCATGTAGAATCCATTATCAGTCTTCAAATTTATATGCCAAGTTGCAAGCACTATACCAAAGGGGGCAAAGCCCCTAGTCTAGTTTTTGTAATGGGTGTTTTTTGGTTTTT
>JAMZAV010008519.1:0-28126 GCA_024449915.1 Sweltsa coloradensis
CTTGATTTGCTGAGTACGCGTGATGCTATGACGAAACAACAACATGTCATGGGTAAGGAAAATGTGGGAGATGGAACAACCAGTTTGGTTTGAAGAGCGTGTTATTAGTCTAGATCTGCCTGACCGAAACAAATGTGAGGAGCTCAGCATTGCCACCCTCCACTCAACACCCTTGCTGATGTTGCTGAGTACGCGTGATGCTATGACGAAACAACAACATGTCAAAATTGATCGCATTTCAATTCAAAACAATCGAACGTGACGTCAATCGCAGAGCCCGTAAAGTGGGTGAAATGCTTTCAGGGTACACCTTTGTCGCACCATTATTGGGGGGGGGGGGGGGGGGATGTTCGAAACAGAAGGGTTTGCAATTTTAAATTGGCAAAGCTTAGAAGATTTTTTTACCCAACGAGATAATTTAAGTTTCCGTGAGAGAGTGAATGATTTAGTAGAGTCGAATGTAGCATTAAAAATTGCAATTTAATGATTACAATGACCACTCGACCTGTTCACCATCATGCAATCTTTTTGAGAGCAAGAAGTTTCATATGAGAGAGTGGAGTAATGTTTTACATCTGAAGGTGTACACAAACACAAGTATTTAAATACTTTGGTAGCATTTACTGAAACAAGACTGGCTACATTTGAATTATACATTTCTAATGAGAAAACGTATTTTTGTAGCACCATGGTGCGGGATTAAATTCTTTCCTTCTAAGCCCACAACCAACAAATATTCTTATTGGTTAATTCCGAGCTCTAAACCCTGGCACATAACCTAACACAAGCACGAGGTGACCCCGTTATCTTCACCGTTGTTTTGTGTTTCTTGTTTTCCAGACGCGATAAAATAACCATAATAACTGTAGGTTTGTTGGTTGGTATTACACAATGCATATTTGAGTGTGGTGTCAGGTGTATATGTCTGCAACTTTATTTTTATATCCATCTGAATGCGTTAGCAACATTACATGACTAGTATAATATTATTTCTCCCTGTGAAGAATATATGGCGCATGCGCTGTTATCTTCAAGACGTGACCTGGTCGAAAATGGAATCGAATTTCCTCGGGGAACCATTCTTTAGAAGAAGAAGAAAAAGAAGAGCAGGAAGCCTTAATTTGCGCTGTAGTTGTAACATTTCATGACACGTTAGCTTTGTACAGGCTGCAGAGGAGACTGGCGATCTGTGGAATATTGTATGGCTCAATACGACTAATACGAAGGTGAGAATCCCAGGCAGGATTTCTGAAAAAATAACTGTGAATTCACACACAACCATCACTTTGCGTTGGAATAAAAAACAAAACAATACCACTTATGTGGAAGGTGCAACGCCCTTTTCTATAAACATATTGTTTTGTGTTAAAATAATAATTAAAAATAAGTTCGAATCATACAAACAAAACGCCCACAATTTGAACTTGGCAGGAATACAAAAACACACAAGAACAATAATAAATCCAACTTTTTAAAATACAGTTTACTATCTCACTGGCATACGACACAGGCGCAGATGCTGAGATGATCTGATCACGTCTCCATCAGCCTAGCGCTCTAAAATGTCAGAATGTGTTTGACATTGAATGAATGCGTGAAACAATGCAATCTACCGCTGTTTTCTTCGATATTACGACTGAACACTTAGGTGTTGGCTGGAGCTAATTACAAACAATCAAACCTTGTTGAGAGTATCTCTTAAACACATTCCTCACACTCCACAATCCATCCCCGGATTTGTTTTCAATTTATTTTATCTGACGGCAACAAACCTAATTATAAACTTACCTAAAATAAAACGGAATTCACCTGACTGAATAAAGTGCGTAGGAAAGCTACATTCATAATATGAGTTGATAATCAATATAAATGTGAGTTGCTAGCACGTGGAGAGAGCGTTTTCACGATTCATCAAATTAGGATGATCGTTCGCCTCGCGTGACATCTCGCAACAAACTATAAAATGACTCGGTTGTGGGGCCATCTATTTGCCCTGCAGCTCGACCGCGCGACGGGTTATTTCAAGTAATTGTTGAAATGATTAAGCGATTCAATATTCCATTACATTGAATCGTAAATGTGGACTATAAATTTTAAAATACCCTTTCTTGGAAGTTATAATGAGACGGCTATATTGACGAACTCAACCCACCTTCAAAGTTGGCACGAAATTCTTAGGACTCGGTCTAAAGTGGAGGCGATGAGAAGAAACCACTCACAAATATCCGACTTTGTTATTTATTAAAGCATTATTATGGAGCTTAGGAATATGCATGGATTGAGATGATTTATATGAGACGCACGCATATGCTTGTCGGCTCGCATCTGTGCATAGCATCTTCAAAACCTGCCTTGGGAGTTTGACCCTAATAAGAACCTTAATTAAGTTGTTCCGTCTGTGCGTTTTTGCCTCGACTTATATATTATATTTTTATGAATGTTTTGCGACTTCTTTCAGGAATATTAATCATTTTATTAAATTAAAAATGCAAACATGATGTCGGCTTTATGTTTACAACTAGTCTGGTCCACCTAACAGGCTAGTCTCACATGACCGTGGTTTAAATCCTGGTGAGGGTACGAATTCTTAAATATCTTGCTCAATGTATAATTAAGTTTCAAAATATATCGTTTTTGGCTTATATGTCAAAAACAAAACTTCGCCATAATATGTTAACTTGAATAAGGTCGGGCAAACCAGGCTTTAAACAGGAACGCAAGGATTTAGTCTGGATGACTATGAAGTTCTACCGATTGTCCTTTGGGGTTGTAACTTTCACCAGTATACGTCAAGTTCGAATGTGTGTTTTGCTTTTGCGCAATCGGAGCACACTTTCAAAATATTGCTTAGTTTTTTTAACCAGCTGCAAATAGGCCACTAAATAGATAGTTTTGTAGTACTTTCCAAAGTTTGCGTAGGAATCAATTATTTAAAATGATGAAAATGTTCTCTGGTCGCGCAATACGCATAAGGTGTTTGGGTCAAAATTTGGTGGTCCAGAATATACGTGAAGTTCGCTGGATTTGCTGATGAAGCGAATTTTATTGTAAAATAAGTTGGCCCGAGCTCATTCGACCGTCTTAACTCTTCCTTATTTATCTACTAACTGTTCCAAACCTGCGTCTGTGAGGTTGGATGGTGGGTGAACATCATCGTCCAACATATTGTGATACGTAAGGAAAGCAAAGGGAACAAGAGTGCTTTGAAGCAGACCAAACATTTCCTGTCGCCGCTACACTATATATTCTTATTATGCGCAATAAAATGAGCACATAACATTTTTAAGGTAGGGTTGTTTTATTTGTTTGGTTTCTTGATGTGACTGCCCGGTGGTGTGCTGTGTGCTTACACACATGAGATGTTGACAAGGTGGGCGCGGTCGAGAGTCGGCAGTAACAGGGTGGAAGGACACTACGTATAGTCAGGGTGCACCAAGGAGACGGGTTTTCTGAGTTTAACCGTGCATATGAACGTAAATGTGAGTGAATTTATTGTTAGCTATATCAACACATTATAGATTTGGATTCATGTGTTAGGATGAAATGTTTAACGCTGCGTTTTTGTAAAATTCTTAGATATAGCCACACATTCTGGGATACAGCTCTAATATCTTCCATGAATTTAATTGACATTGTGTCAAATAATACTCTATGCTACTTCATTCAACTACTCAAACATTTTCTTTGGGGTAACTTTACATTTTACATAGTATTCTTGTACACGTGAAAACTTTGAGGTTTGCCTAAATGGAATGTAGATTCGAGGCTACTGGTTGATCTCGGGACGTGGCTTGAGATTCAAGTCGTCGAACTATACCCTTGTCTATTTGGCTGATGCACGGATGCGTTTACATTGCACCCTTTCACGAGCAAATGTTATTGCAATGGATATGCATAGAACTAGAGTAATGCTGAATAGAGCCAACTTGAAAACAAAACGGGCAAAAATACACGATAAACGTTTCACTAACCAAATTAAAAACTTCATAATCCTATCTCCATGAGGATTCAATTAAACCGTTAGCGTCACTCCCACTTCTACTCAGGCTCGCAGAATTAAACGAAAAGTTCTATCCCCGGCGGAAAGTATATTCATACCAGGATTGGAGGAGGCTTTTACTCGATCTGGGATTGAAATAATCCAATCTTTTAGATACACGTAGTAAAGACACCGCTGATGACTACTCATAACAGGGGACTCACCCTCTTTCTATACGTTTCCGAAATCTAACTTCATTCCATCTTTATGCATAGGCGTTGCACGTCGTTATACTGTAGAGTGTTCAGGAACATTTTCATATCATTACGCGTACGTTTATAATTGTTTACATTAGAGGTTGTATTATTGCACTGGAATAATGAAATAATAACTCATACCTTTACATTTGTTAATTACTTAACACCATTATCTAATATTAAAACATGGTTAAGGGTTTATAATACATTACAAGGTTGCAAGGATAAAGGATGTAAGTTATGCAGCGATGCCAAGTGAGGCGTCGAATATGTAGTGTAATTGTCTTCTACAGACAGACGAAACCCCACCCATTATACAGTCTACCTGCAATTATGTATGGGAATTGTAATCATCGTTGCATGTAGTGTGACATACTTGCTTCATTGTTAGTTGTGACATGTTGTTAATTATATCGTTATGGTACGTCCCCGACGGGCTCGGTAAAGCAGATATGCACATACATTTCACAAAGCAAGCTAAATAAATATATATAGCGTATACGTTTCACCTTTAATCATGAATACAGTTTAAATACGTTCCCCCGTCAACGGTCAACATTAATAAATCAAAGTGCGCGCAAAGCATGGCATCAAAATTCTTCTGCATAAAGGCTTTTACTGAAATTGAATATATCAAACTTCAAAAGCTTTATAATTGATCTAAAATCAGATTTTCCCCTTGATGTTTAAAAATTTTAAAGTTTTACACGAACCACGTTCTGTGAAGATGTTACAACTTAGTTTAATTAAATTAGTCGCAGGCATATTATTTTAGTACGTTATTATATAACCAATAGTTTTAAAGCTGTGGCTATTAGAGTCGAGCCGGGGCCTTTATTATAAATCTAAAGCAAAAAAAAACGAGCGTTCGTTTATAAAAACTGCTGATTTCATTGCTTCTTTACTTTAAAATTTAAAAACTTTTTCACTGATTAATAAGTAATGAAATTAGGAATAGCTTCAAGAGAAGCGACGAAGCGTAGTGTAAAGCCATCATCATAGGAAAAGTTAAATGAAAATCACTTCTTCATTAAGGGATTCTCTGCTTATACTCTGATTTTATCTTCGTAGTATTGCTAGACCTCTTTGAATGGAAATGTCTAAAATTGTATGAGATCAGTGCACCCTATATTAATTGACTAGTAAAACATGGCTAGCGGATCCATTTATCAACATATCTAAATAGGAATGTATATTTGAAATAAATTCCAATATTATCTTGGAGAACTCAAATGTTGCTAATCGATTACCAATACCATGTACAGATTTGCATTGTAATGTCTGCTTTCGATCTTGAAACTGGTTCAGATCAGTTTTATAATAATTGTCGGTAATCGCATTTCCCCAACCGCCCTAAATCACGTTTGTTTTCTATTTGTCTTGCTCTTGGTCCTGAGTACAAACTGACCAATATCCCGTTTATTACATCCGGAGTGTTTGTCGGAAGAACCGCATGACCCAGTCTGATGAAATATCGTCTAGCCAACATAACAGCAGAAAATGTAGGGTTTTTTCGAGTAAAACTGCTGCGATATGGTGTATGTAGTGCTCTCCAGAGTCCAGTCATGCGAGCAGTAACTCTGCATCGAGTTTCCACGCTGCATGGTGTAAGATATGGGGCATTAGGCTTATCTAACAGCGATGATATCGCGCCAGACAACTATATCCCAGCGCGCCTGGATGAATTGGCATCATAACATTGCCAATATATTGATAGGATGCAAGGTTTATTACTGGTAATTATCTAGCGTCAATGCGGTGTGCATAACGTACAAGAGCGTCGACATATCGCACAAGTCTATGCGTTCAGCTGAGTACTTGTTGTACTGATGCATGACTTAATTATAAATTATTCGCATTTATATTTGATAAAAAATGACGGTAAAATCAAAAATGCTTTTTTGTATTTTACTTCTTTGCCGTCTGAAATACATTTACATACAAGCAAATTATAATGATTGTGTCGTATAGTTTTAACTTACTGTGTACAACGAAGCAGAGACATATTTATAACTGACGTGTATGTTTTTTACTGTATCATTTATTTTCAAAGACACATAAATGGGAAAATTTTCACTTTTAACCTGTGTTTTAACACATTATGCACACATTCACAAGCTACAGTCAATAAACTATTGGTGATTTACAATATGAAATGTATTAATATAATATATTTATTTAAGACCATGCTTTCGTTTACGAAGAATATACTGTTATAAGATATGTGAAACAGACAGTAGTGCCAACCAATATTATGTACGGCCACACTTTTAAAATTTATCAATTATCACAACCCTAGTTGGTTTCTAATTCAAGCAAACTAACAGTAAAATATGTCAAGACAATAGAAAAAATACAAAATTGCACACTAGCATCAATAACTAGAATCCCAGTGGGTTGGTTTCCTCCCACACGGCATTCTTCTACTTGAGCATTCCCCGACGTCCGCCTACAGCTTCCATGTATTATACAGAAAGAAACTCTAGAAAAGCGTTAAATCGATATCAACATTTGAAATTCAACTGAGAAGACGGAGTTACCAAGTCTTTCTAGCTCAAGACGGTCAACTTGGGTCCAAAGAGAGCAAAACCTTTGGATCCTGCATTTAATCACGCATCGGATGTATCCTCTCGTGTTACGACGGGTGTGGGTACATATTTGCTTCTAGCACCGCTGCGCTGTTTACAGCAATAGGGATTTGTCCCTTGGGATTTGCATGGCGAGGTGTTTATTTCGCCACTGTAGTAGGCCTACACTTAGCAAACTCGTGTCGCACATTGTCCGAGTGCCTTCCAGTGTCGTGCTTTGCAGCTTGTGTCCGCGGAGTCGGATCCAGTACGGATAAGTATTGAACATGAGCCTTCAGGGATGTATTGTATTTACAAATAGGAAGTCTATGTTCTCGTAAGTGGTATACTGCATTGAATATTCCTGAGTAAAACGAATACAACCCCGTCTAGGCAGCTTCTAGCTAGCTCTAGCAGCACGGTTCGTTTATATCGATTAGCTGTCGGATCAAAGGATAATGTCACTTCAACTTCAGACTAATACATTTCGTGTTATTTTTAACAGTTTAAAAATGATTACAATCGATATGAAAATGTCAGAAGAAAAAAAAAGTTGTGCTATGTAATGATATTTTTACAATGATGAAAATGAGGACTTTGTGAAATTCTGTATCGACAACAAGTCTGTCCTTCAATCGACTATGAACAGAAAAATACAATAATAAAAAGGCTGAGTATAAAAAAAGTCTTCTCTCATTGATTATGGCCAAATTAAGAAATATTTCTAAAATACGATTATTAGGAACAATTTATTCGTGATTTGAATATTTGAAATTCGAACACGCAGAGCCGCTCCCGCTACACTCCCAGTCGCCTGCCATTGGTTACAACTTTAATTAGTTTCTTCTCCAACGCGTCTGACAGCATATCTGAATTCTAAATTTGTCCTTCCTACAACCAAAATTGTTTTAGCAGAGTTGTTATTTGTTTCTCTGTATGTGTATGCGGTGGGTGCAAATAATCTACGAATTGCGAGTGAAATTGAGTACCCTGCGTGTATACACACATTATATTTCATTATAATAGTATTACCTTCTTTTAGAGTAAGCACAATTATTATTACATATTTACATTTTAAATGTGTACTATAGGCACACTCTCATTTGTTTCTTTTTTGCATGCATTGCACGACTATAACGATGTTTATATATCTCACATAATTTTTAATACGGTAGCCGACAAATTATGTATACTATGTAATACCTTAGTGGCCAAAATCTGCACCATACAACATGTAAGTACATTTTAACTGCTTCACGTGTAACGACGGTAAACTTCTGTTTAACTCCATAAGAATTGATTACAATACGATACGATTAAAAATAGACAACACGAGTAAAAATTTGTATTTCAATTTCTAGGTTAAATCGAATTAACTTTAAATATCTACCTGTGAAAATGCAACCTGTTAAGTATTGAACTAGACATGTTTTATATGTGAGTGAATTAATCTTACATATAACGTGAGCAGTAGAATTGTTGAGAGTTTAGTGATGGTTTCCGTCCTACACTTTATTTACTTTTGTTCCCTGCTGTATATTATAATGCCCCAAGAAATCAAATTCCCAACTTCAATGCGTTTAAAACGAAATATGTTCACATTATTGTTTTCAATATTTATACTGTACTGTGTGTTGTACTAAAGTAATCCGCCTGATTCTCGTTTGAAATATAGTTGTTTGAAATGTATCTTCTGTCGTTACACTTTATTTACTTTTGTTCCCTGCTGTATATTATAATGCCCCAAGAAATCAAATTCGCAACTTCAATGCGTTTAAAACGAAATATGTTCACATTATTGTTTTCAATATTTATACTGTACTGTGTGTTGTACTAAATTAATCCGCCCTGATTCTCGTTTGAAATATAGTTGTTTGAAATGTATCTTCTGTCGTGTTCAGTTTTATTAAGAGTTGCAACACTATACATTTAGTACACAGCAAGTATAAAACAAGTATTGTGTTGCTTCTAACGATGTACATCACGAAATGTGGGATGCGGAAGTATATAATATATGCAGTCGACTACGTATGTCACTATCTGATATGCATTAGCATATTTTTATTGTACACACATAGTATTCTTGCATTTTCATTATACATTCCAGAGGAGTTAACTTAGATGAATAATAAAAACACAAGTCTTAGGCAGTAGCGTGTTGCAAAATTTATATTTAATACTAGACCGTGTTATGATAAAATTATTGACATCTGCATTTTATCTCTCGTGGCATGAGCCTCATCTCATACCCGTATTGCATCGGGATACAGGTGCATATCTGTTTTGTCTATATATAGACCAAATCGAACGAAAAAACTTTTAATTTCAGGATGGCTGTAAATATTACAAACCTTTATTTTTTTACTTATGACGGTAATTTCAAAGCCGTTTTCTCCAGTTATATGCGAGTGCAGGGTACAAAAATGAACATTGACGGTCAGACTTCTGAAGGAAGATAAAGAAATTTAATGAAAATAGTCAGGGTGGAAAAACATATTTTTCTCAGATCATTGACGCTTTAATAAAAGAAACCTCTGTTGAGGCTTAGCTCGAACTAAGCGCCCGTATAAGCCGGGCTGTATGTTTGGTATTGATACCCGGTGGTAAAATTCAAATCTTACTTTTTTATTTTCATATATATATATTTTATATATAAATATATATATATTTGTTTATTTATTTATTTATTTACTTGTTTATTTATTTAACGTCTATCCTATTCAGTTAAAAAACTGATTACAAAGGAGAATATTTCTTATACATTTGGTGGAGGTGCCGGGTAGATCAACATGTTATAGTTATTTCTTCATACTTGATTTTTATTTTTCACTTCACTTCATTTTTTTTAATAAACAATCAAACTTAGTCTTATTGTTAAACATGTTACTTGTCCCTGTGAATTGAAAAGGTAGAGTTTTGTAAAAATATATACATATATAATTATACAACAATTTACAACTATTAACTTAATTTACTGATGAACTAATGTTTTTTTTCTTATTGTAGCTCCGTGAAGAAGATTGCAGATCTAAGCTCGAACAGCTGATTAAAAATTTACCGGTCTTTGGTGGAGGCGCCGGGTCGAGCGAAACATGTAAGTAGGCCTACCAATGCAATCTTTGAGGTCGTCGCCGCATCAGATGTTATACAAATGATTTTCCATGACATTTTTTTAATTTTTCGCATTTGGGATACCCAAAACAGTTAATATGTGTGATCATTCGTGATCTCAAACATCTTCGAAAAATGAAAAATTCTAAACTAAATGAAATTTTGAAAGTGCGATTTATTTGTCTTGGAGTTAATTCAAAATGGTGGCTTATTTTATTAGTTCACTATTTAGACTTTCGTGGATTCAAGCAAGGAACATTATCGGAATACAAGATTGTTGGTTCCCGGAATTGAACCGACGACCCCCTCGTATTCTAGCGTCGCGTTGACTATCAGAACTTGCCCACGCGTGGGTTCCTATACCAGTGTAGCGATTAAGTCGATAATGCCGACTAATTAGTTGGTAATGTAGACTAAAGTGTTAGTGTAATCTTTACCAAGTTATCATTTAAATCGTCACCATTTAAAGTTCGAAGTTTGATTCAAGTTTGCAGAACCCGCATACGACCGCTAATGCTAATGAATATAGGATGCTTGCTTTTGTGTTGGTTGAGAGTGTTTTTGCCATCTCGCTAATTGAGTAATTACAGAATGTGTAGAATCTCGTTCAGAAGGATGCATTTCCCCGGAGCGGGAGTAAAATGTGAGATATGAACGTTGCTTGATTTTCTCAATCGTTCCTTGCTGTAATTCATTGTCAACATTAGTGAACTTGTGAACTAAATCTTTTCTTGGCAATTTACCAGTCCTGAAGGTCTTCAACAGTTGGAGAAGTTTGCGGTTCTAGTTTTTTCGCGGTTTTCGACACAATCCCACGATGTATAAGGAAAAATGTCTAGAAAAGAAATTAGTTCGGGCGAGATCTTTTGTCACTCGTGAAGAAAAAAACGATTAAAAAACTTGGCTGCAACTTTGCCGTCTGTGCGAGCTAGCTAGATAATGGATAAAATTCCGACATCCCCTCCTCTACCGCCCTTTAACCACACCCGTCGAATTGTAGCTTCGACAACAATCTGTTTATCAAATCCGCGCTCAATTTGGCTGTGCTGAAGCTATAGCCATTCGGTTGAAAACAACACAGGAAGTAATTTGCTGTAATTGAAATTTTAACACTGAATAAATCTATCAGCTCGTTCGTTGTGCACGCTTCATTACCCGTCTGACGTCCAGTGGAAGCTTCTGTTCCACGGTGCCAGCCTGTTCGATGCATTGTCACATGCAAGTTATTTATTTCCTGAAAGCGGATTCCAGTGGCGCGTTATTCGCGTTGCACACCCACTCCCGCCCATCCAGTGGTCGCTCGGTCTATGTAGTCTGTACAACAATGCCTCTCGTTTGTAATATCCGTATCTGATATATATATATTTCCTCTGCAACTGGCGGTGGGATTAACTCGAGTAATTAATGCACTTCAATGAACCCGCGTCTATGGGGATTGAAAATAGCATACGGCGCTGCCAATATTTTCGTGAATCTGCTACTCGTCTGGTTTGAGTCTCGTTGCTCTTGTTTTAGTCTGGTTGGCACTGTCTCGTTTTATTCACTTGCAGTGACGTGGATTGCGGAGAAACGGGACAGATGACATTTTCTGTTAAATGTTTTTAGCAATAATGGATAACTTACTT
This sequence comes from Sweltsa coloradensis, assembly GCA_024449915.1. Taxonomy (NCBI): domain Eukaryota; kingdom Metazoa; phylum Arthropoda; class Insecta; order Plecoptera; family Chloroperlidae; genus Sweltsa; species Sweltsa coloradensis. The sequence goes on from JAMZAV010008519.1 coordinate 11,540, forward strand.
ATTTTCTATTTTTTAACAAAATTAGCATCTAGTTTATTACATTTCCAAAAGCGAATATGCACGGGATTTATGAGGGTAGTAGATAAAAAAGAGGATCGTATAGTTAGATAATAAAGATACATAATAGATAGATAATAATATGTAGAATATATAGATAATAATATGGAAAAGATTTTAAAATTTACAACTTTTTAGTCCCTCGTTCCAAAAATGAAATATTACAACATAAAAATTAATTTGTTAGAGTGATTTTTAACAGCATTCTGAACAAATGAAGCCTTATAAACCAATATTTGTTCAGGCAGTCGTAATGAACGTAACAACGAGATTCATTTTAAGCCTATTCATGTGGCATACGCTATAGCCACTGTACTCACTACCATGGATTTACCAGGCTGGTTACCATTGTTTTGTAAGTCCATATAATATTAAAATACGTATACTTCATATCAACCCAACGCAGCCATTACAATGCCTCCTATAAGTAACAACGAATCTAATGGGGAATGTATTATTAGAAGTGTTGGAAAGAGAAATGTATATTATCTAACGAATAACAATTAAAAAAAATTTATCCTTACATATTAAGTAAACAAATTTCGGGAAAGACTGAGAAAAGGCGGGAGAAAGATAGCATTGTTGACGGGACTGGTGGTGAATGTGGTGTCTTGTCTGGTAGCTCCCGATTCATGCCGACGTGTTCTGCAGCAAGGTATAATAGTCTCAACTCTGCGAGCGCGAGCGAACTAAAGGCAAGATTACATCAGCATTAGCAATGAGCCTTGCACTCGGGCGAACGAGGAGAAACTTGCCGGCTAATTCCACAAGAACATTAGACCTCATCTCGCGACCTACCAACTGATTAACTGGACTAGGGAAGGGAGTTTCGTTATTCGCCGTAGTTTACAAGTTCGGAATCGGCGTAACTTCGGCCGCCATTGTAATTATGCGTGTGAGACGCGTGCATTAATAAGAATTACTCTGTGCACGCACGAAAACCGCGGTAGTTTGTGCGTATGTGCGTGCGAGAGAGTACACCAATCAGTTAGGTGTTAGCTGCACGCACGAGGCCGCGTTATAATGTGCATCCATAGGAGTGATGTTGCCACGCGCATACACCACGGTAATGTAAGTATGCACGGTGTTTGCACGTGCATCTAATATACAGGTTACCACGCGCATCAGCACGTGGTAGTCCGAGGTGGTCGGAGAATGCACGTTGTATGCGCGTGCGCTTATTCGCAAACATGAGATCGAGTATCCAATTATCAAAGTATAATAATATTACTAGTACGATCCGTTGGTCTGGTATAGACTCGTTAACAGGCGGATTAAACGGATTGTTGAATTAACGGATCGTTTTACTCTCCATATCGCGAAGGGATACAAAACCAATTACTAAACTTCACAATGGAATATTCTATTCGCTCCACCTGCACCAGTTAGATATTACATTACCGACTTTGGTAAAAAGCGTGCTCCACTTTATGTTATTATGCAAGTGTAGGAGACTGTCCCGACGGCCGCGACAGCGTCATGTCGTCTAGCTCTAGGGGGCGATGAGCGATGACCTGCCAGGGCGTCGCTTAGCCTATACGCTGTCGGCTGCATGTTCACGTTTCCTTTGTGTCAACTTTTTTTTACTCCCGGTTCTAAATTCGTTATTCGACTAATGTACTGCTGTTTATTTTGTATTTTATTTCTTCTTTTCTTTCTTAGCATTCATATTTTTCTCGTTTCTCTCCTGTCCTTTTTGCATTTCCATTCATTCGAATTGAAAGAACGCATCACACGTGTTATACATCATCGTTCACCTCCAATTAATCGCTCGCTAAGCACAGCATGAAACGCTCAACGAATTAAAGTACGGGCTCATTTGTAGCGTCGAGTAATAAATAATGAGAACCGCCGGCGGCATCGTGCGCTCTCAAAGGGAAAAGAAACCTCGAAGTCGTTATTGATGAGGGCGATATACTGGTATCGCACAGGCCGGAGATTGTGGACGCTGCGCGCTGCGACATTCTGTTCGAGGGGTGAGTTAGTCTCCCGATAAAACCATTTGTCACCCTCACTTTAGCCTTCACCCGCGAGTGTGGGGTGGTTCATCTTCCTCTTCTTACACCTGGCCTAGCTTCGCGCTCGGCTGGAGATGACGAGGGCTAAATGATGCTGCGGTTATCACCGTCCGAGTGGTTATTGACTCTGGATTCTCACTTCTCAGTGACCTATCTGTAAAGGAAGAGATCTCCAACCCTACTTCTCGTCAGTCCCCACCCACTTTCCCTTATGTGTATTACGTCACAACCTGAAATCCAAAAATGCCATGACGCAACGGAAATGTTGTACAGTATCGCCGAAGCATGTGGAGATCCTGCAGAGTCACGCTGGGACGTTCAGTCACACCCACACCCAATATTGCGAGTCCTGTGAATGAAAGCTAATCGAGTTCGCATGTGGGTGGTCAGCGGTCAAGTGCAAGTCCTGCATGACCGCGGTGCCTTGAAGCTAGGTCAGGATCAGATAAGACTGAGTTGACTTTTTTCAAACCAGTGTCAGTGGAGTATTCATACCGTGATAGATTGCCTGGTCGGAATCCAACCTCAACTTTGTAGCGTGTATGTGGAAGGGAAGTAAATATAAAACGTTGGGGGGCTAAATTTCGATGATGGTTGAGGGTAACCGTTTCATTTGCTGTCGGGATATCGACAATCCAACCACGGATAACTGCCACAATGTATTGGTAAATGCTTCTAGGCGTAAGCTAATTCTTCTGGTTGCAAGCTTTTTATTTATGTTTACGATATAATAAGAGTGTGAACCTCATACTTGTAGGAATTTTCTTGGCTATTAAAAACTTGCTAATTTTAATAATTACACGCGTAAGGTGCATGAGCGAATAGTTTCTAGGCCAATAGGGTGGCTGCGTGGTCTGTGCGGCCAGACAACGGAGCGAATTGAGCTCCGATACTTTTAAATTTGCGGTCGTTCCCTCCATGCATTCATTCCCTTGGCGTGGTTTTTGTACATTCCACTTGTAAGCTACACGGTAAATAAAACCAATACTTTATCACAACGTTGTTCAAATAAAGTAAGGAGTTTTCCTATACAAACGTAACCTTTAATTCTATTTCTATTGTGTTTGCATACAAACATACAGAAATGGAAAGCACAATTTATATTTCTCATATTATTAATTTCTCTAATTCTCCTTGGTTTATTTCTGACAGCGGATATGAAAATGGGATAATAAGAACAATATGAACCATTAAAAAGGCAACACACACAGTTTTATTAAATGTAAATCGTTTATATGTCACATACACTGGCGAGTTATTTCCGCAATTGAAGCGATCCCAGTGGTTAATATTTCCTCCAAAGCGTGCTTTCATAAACGAAACCAGCCATTTGAATTCTAGAGCCCCTTTTGTTAATCGCGAGTTTCAGACGGGTTATAAAGCATGGGCGAGTGGAAATATGTTTTGTGGGAGAATTATCTTAAGCTCTATAGGCCTATATAAAGTTTTAAAGCATCGCCGGGCCAGTTTCAGTTCAGCTTAGGAGTAATCTGCTAAACAAAGGTGTGCTTTAGGTCAGCACTCAGCGATGCGACGAGTATTTGCTACACGGGGCTCAATCAGATCTGAGGGGTGGAGAGTTTATACTAAAAGCGGTGAGTTTCGTAACTATTAGGAAAATACAAACCGCAAGAGGTGACACACACATTGGGAAGAAAGGGTTCGTGATATTGGTGAAACTGACATCAGTAACCAAAATGTGCAGTGGAACTTTGCCATGAGGGGAGATGTGATATGGTTGTTTTTACGTATTACATGTTTATGGGGTCTGGGTTGGACTACTGCCGATTTTTCTTTCTCTTAAGACCCCGGAAAAAAGTCTGTACAGAACAAATATTTGAATTAGCCTGAAAGCCCCCCCCCCCCCCCCCCCCTCCCTGACATAATTGGAATAGAACACGGTGCAAAGTGCATTACACGAGAAAGAGAAGGCAGAGGGTTTTACCCGGCGTTGAAATCGTTTTGAACGGTTTAGTTTAGATATAATTTGATATGATTTATAGGGGGACTTATGGTGTAGGAGGACAAAGGTATAACTTGGTGCCCGAATACAGAAGGCGGGTTGATTTAGTTTTCTCTAGTGCGCCATTCGTATTGCATTGCTGTAAAGAGAAATGGCTCAATGGCTCGCCATCTTTAATAATTGTGTAATTTAATAATGAAGGAGAACAGTTCCTATGATTTTGGCTGTAGACGGTTTGAATTTATGACAAAGTAAATGGAAACTCATTTTCATTACTAGTCTTTCCGAATGCTATCTGAAACATCCAATAATTATGGCCTCAGGGTAGTTTGGCTCCCCCAGGGCTGGATGTGAAGAATCCCTATGGCCCACGAGTGTACCCTGGTGTAGTGAAGTATTGGCAAAAGTATCGGACGTGCTTGGTTGTGGCCTGCCTCGGTATGATTGGCTGGCAGCCTGATCGAGGCTCCAGTCAATAATGTGATCGCGTGGCACTGAAGCTTGCCTCGTCACAAAGGGAGCCATGCCTGAGTGTTCTGGGTCGTCTTGAGGTGTCTCGTTAATGGACTTCTTGAATTAATAACTTTTAAAAAATGTTAAGGAAATGTTTGAAAGTCCATTAACTAGACGTGTCGCTATGACTCAAAGACTACATGCCTTCGTATAAGTTAGAATATACTCGATGCCAGTAATGCTAAGATAACACAGATCGAAACCCTATTAAAATACCGTAATACACCTAAGTAATACTTAGGTTTTATTTTACAAGTTATTAGTCGACGTTAAATAATTAGTTAACTAAAACTGGGTTAAAAATTAAAATCAACTGTAAAATGTTGTCCATGTATAAGCATGTATAATGTTTATGTATTGCAATGCTAGTGAAGTTGCAAGATAACTATTAATTGATATAACTATTACGACTGTGATCTATTTACCTTCACTTCGACAACTAATGCACTGTTCATATCAATTACATCACAGCGTTGATGTGTGTATGTAAAACGCATGATGTTGATTAATATTATGTCAACTAAAAATAATCATAAAAGTAAAACACACCTTAGTTTCAATTTCCCGTCCGTCCCAGGTCATACCCCAGATCAGTGCCAATTAAGAGTATTGCCCGCAAAGAGTGCAGTGTCCTTGAGAACAAGCCCGCTAAAGAGCCGGCGACTATAACTAGGTAATCGGGTACCTGAGTGGGAATCTCCAAAGGTTGATAGTAGTGAATGCAGGGCTGTGACATAGCATTCAATTATCGACATATTATCAAAATAATATTAGTTCTAAAGAAAAATGTCAAGGTTAAAAAAATCGTTAATTGGATGAGCGTAGCGAGCGAAGCGAAGACTTCAATTTCACTGACCCCCCAAAAAAATTTAGCTCCAATGTTTTTTTGTTTGTATTTTTGTCTGTTTGTTAGCAGGATTCCGAGCAAACGGCATAAGCGATCTTGATGAAAGTTTGAGGGGACCTTCGTTTTCTCTGAACTTAGAGGTGTATTGTTTTTGGGTACAATCGAAGAAATATTTCTCATGAATATCGTACTTTTACGATTTTTTTTCGATTTTTTGTGCGATATTTTCGAGACATTTGGGCCGATTCTGACCAAATGGGTGGGGCTACAACGTTCATATTATACATGGACATTAAGGTTATGGTGATGTAGTACCTTTTGAAAGAAAAAATTGAAAAAGTTAGCCAGAATCCTTAAAAATAAAGCTTTTATATAAGTTTTTTATTTTTTGTGCGATATTTTCGTGCCATTTGGGTCAATTCAGACCAAACGGGATGAACATTAAGGTTATGGTGTTGTAGTACCTTTTGAAAGAAAAAGTTGAAAAAGTTAGCCAGAATACATAGAAATAAAGCTTTTAATATGAGTTTTATGATTTTTTGTGCAATATTTTCGTGACATTTGTGTCAATTCTGACCAAACGGGCGGGTCTACAACGTTCATATCATACATGGACATTTAGGTTATGGTCATGTAGTACCTTTTGAAAGAAAAAGTTGAAAAAGTTAGTCAGAATCCACAGAAATAAAGGTTTTAATATGAGTTTTTTGAGTTTATAATACCAATTACAAGTAACAATAGAAACTTGACAACAATCACCTACAATGCATTCAAAAAGCACTTGCAAAGGAAAAGTGCAAACAAACGCAAAAAAACGCAAACAAAAAACTTACAAAAAAACGCTCATCCATCAACGCGGCGGGACTTTAGCGTTTTCCTAGTAAGGTATAGGCCTATCGCCAAAAATTATTATCTATGTTTACGTTCTCACACTCGCGTTGAATGACCCGGTATCTCCAACATTCGTTCAAGTCGGGACGAATTTACTTTATTCAGGCTACCCGGCACCTCCACCATAATTATAAAAACGCGAACCGAAATTTGAAGAAACAGATCAATTTTTCTGATGTATTTTCAGCATTTTGGGCTTCTACGTTCACATTCCTAAAAATTCCGATCCTCATTTTAGTTTCTGTCGTATTTTTATTTTGAATTAATTTTTAATAATTTTTTTTCTAAATTTCGATATTTCGATATAGAGTCCAAATATTTCCACATATCGATATCGTATCGAAATATCGATGTCTTTGTCCATCCCTAGTTGATCGTAATACTCAATGTTACTACTACTGAGTACAACCTTGGATCCTCTCTTCAGTCATATTGCCGGTGGAGGGGGTGGACTCAGGACTGGCAACCATCCTCGTCTGTCTTGCGACGACAGCTAATGAAAGTGATGCGCTAACACCATGGGGTAACGCGTTGATGGACATCCGTGATCCGTAGAGGTCAAGAAGTCAATATTATTTGCATTAAATACAGTTACAACATAATAGACAAAACGTTTTTATAGCGCGTTAAAGTCTGGCAATGTGGCGGGCGAGATTCCAAGCAGGTGCATGGAAACGAAACGTAGTTTATAGGTTTTTAACGACTCTCTCAGCATCGTGGTTATACGACATTGGATTATGGTAATGGTGATAATAAATGGTGAAAGGTGTGCACACGACACGGGGCATGTCATGTGCGGGGTACGAACCCAACCACTATAGTGGGTACTTGCAGCCATTGTTGAAAGGCTGCATTGCTTCACATATTGCCCTGTCTAAGATTGATAGTGATTGCATAAAACCACCCTCAGAAAGTTTCAAGCATCGTTTCATTCATGACATATTATGTAATATTAATTTTAATTATAAACAGTCATTACATAATTTTAAATTTGACATCACAATGATTATTTTGAGTTATAATATTGACAGTACACAAGGAACCTAACATGCGTCATCCGTTATTATTTAGTCATGTTTTTAATGTAAATCAGTGGAAGTTAATATGTAATAATTTTAAGTGCGGCCTATTTCGTAGCAGGTCAAGCACGAGTTGAATGACTGTTAAAAATTATATGGGTGATTACTGACAAATGGTATAAAGCAAAATGGATCTAGTCGGAATATAACGATGCACTTGATGTACAAAAGCGCAGAACTGCGATATCAGTATATATGGGGGGGGGGGGAGGTTGAGTGGTGCCGTGGATTCAAACTTGATTACATGTTCGATTGCGTTGTTATCGTGTGACTCCTCCATTCACTATATATGATCACGACAAATTGCTTCAAATATCTACAACTGTATCGTTATAAATCATCGTTATCCTCACATAGAGTAACCATTTTACATTTAGCGTGCTTATAATGCTATGCAGTCTCGAACAAGTTCTCTACTTTGTCAAAACTTAAATCAAGTTTAATTGCAATATTCTTTAAAAGTTAATATTAACTTAAACTAAACGTTCACATTTCGTGTCACCCCTCTTCATTCATCACTGAACTGAATATCGGCGGAGCACTTTAATTTAAAGTCGACAGAGCCACTCTGTCGGCATCGACAAGCGAATTATGTCAAAACATAGATAAGATTTGAAATTAGGAAATTGCGAACAAGTGATATGTGCTCGATTTCACCCGCCAGTGAGTATAAAGGCTTTCTCCAGAGACTCAATAATCAACTAGGCTCACTCGAAACAACTTTAGACAATAATTTTACTATATGTGCTTCGTTTAAAGGGGCTAAAAACCCCAAAAATTATTTTTTACCACGTGATCTATAGCACAATACTACACTTAAATGACCGTTTAAAAAATTATATCTTGCAACTGTGATTTAACACGATCTTTTTTAAATTTTTTTGATCCAGAAATTGGCGAAAATTGGTGTTTTGGAAAATTTCTTCTTTTTTGGTCCACATAGATACTAGAGCATAGTACCAATCTAAAATGCCCCTTTATAACATCGTGTCTTGAAACTGTGCCCAAATATACCCTCAAACACGCAAAAATATGCATTCCAAAATCACACCCTATCTTGGTAATCAGCATATTTTGACCGAACTACTTGTCCAAATTACAAAACAAAATATAGAGAATTTACAGAAAAAGCTGTCGAGTACGTACAATAACGGCCAATATGTATTTGGAACAAAATCCTCCAAGGTCACGGGGCATAGAGATCGTCCCCATGTTATTTCTTATGGGAGAATTTTACCGATGGGACCTAGCTCGAAAAATGTCATGTTTGACAATTTTTTGGGAGGTCATGGTGGCCCCAATAAATTTTCTGTTAATTGCTAAATTCATTACTAGTTTGCCTGAATGAAATATATTTTTTGAGTTTAGCGGTTAAATACCCCTTTAAATTAATTAATTTCTTCAATTTCCTTTAAAAATCTAAAACACTTTCAAAAACACTAAAATATGTAGGTGCTTGGAATTAAGGTAAATTTCAAGAGCCGAACTAAGTAAAGTGTACTATCTAGTTTAATAATTAAATCAAGGTTTCGGGCAGTAAAATTAAAAAAAGTAGACGGGTAATTTCTCTGTGTACTTTGTAATTTTAATTTGTACATGTTAATTCGACAGGATTACTACAGAATAGAAAACATTTATAGAGGAACGTTAAAATTAATAAGCTTCAAGTTCCCATAAGTAATAATTTAGAAGTTATGTTTCTTTATGAAGACCGCGTTTCCAAAAAGGTTTCTGAAAAGAGAACGCGTGCCATCCCAAGATGACGTCCCCGACGGTGCACACACACCGTGCTTGCGAGTGCATGGAGGGGTGGGGGGGGGTGCGCGTGACACCTAGATCGGCAGCAAAAGCTCATAATAGATAAGTGTAATTTACTATCTTGGGCTAAGTCCTTGTTTCGCGACACCTGCATCTTAGCTGTATGGGAGACAGAGAAGGTGTCACCAGTATAACGAGAACAGGCGCGCGCTGCAACAACAGTGACACCTCCCTGACTTGTCGACGTCGTGAATGAGTTAGCTGCACTCGACACTTTAGACATTATTATTTTATTATGAGTTACTATTCGCGGAATCTTTATTTCCGGCCAATGAGAACCAGATGATTTTCAAGCTCCACACTGACTCTTACTGGATGCATTGGGGCTGGTATGAGGTTCTCTTTACTATGCACGTGCGCGGGATTTAGTCACGATACGAACGCTGAAACCAGCCCTTGGACTTTATAATTTAAAGAACAGTTTGATGACCTCGCGGATATCATAAAATAAATACAAGGATTTATAATAATGTTATAGAAACAAGGCAATATGACACTATTTAGTGAAATGTCAACGCCTGGTACGGGGAATCGACGCAAGTATGTAATCACATTTACATATTTCCAAGAAGATTATAATTCATTCGTACACGTTATGATGTAGAGTAAGGAACAGACTGGTAGCTAAGTGGGTAGGGTAAAGAGGAGTGCAAAGAGATGACGAACAATTCCTTTGTCGAAATTCTTGAGTTTCGATGACACTTCGCTGAATATGCTGAATTACAGAATTAGCAATTTTCTACAGCATCTCTTTTCTTACTTGTTGTTCGAGCAAAGGATAGTGTTGATTTTATTACATGGTTTTATATATATGTTTGTTTGTGTATAATGGCGTAGGCCTCCTTTCCCTTTTAACACCTTGTCTTGTTGAGTGCCACCGTGTTTTTGTTGCTGTTTTGTCTCCTAAGATAAGTTCTCTTGTTGTTTTATTGGTGATTCAAGATGGTGGGTTCATGCTGAAACTCTTCCCTTACGTGTCATGTTAGGCTGAGAGGCGACGAAATGTGGCGGTATCCCACGAGAATAAAACACTATAGATGGAAAGTAAATCGGAGAAAATGTTCAAGTTAAGAATTCAACTGAGTCGAAACAAAAGTTTGTTGGAAGTTTTACCAATAAAGCTTATTTTATAGAGCCATGGGCATGTATTTTACTTTTCTATTTTTCACATACTTATTTTCTCTGGATGTTACACACTACAAGCATTATTTCAAGTTTGAATGTGAAAACTGTATTTTCTTCACAAGTTAACGTTGTAAAACAAGTTTGAAGTTGATCATTGAGGACGAGAAAAAATCGTTCAGATATGACATTTGAACAAAAAAACATACATTCGTGTAGCCTTCATAAAACTATACGCCTACACAAGAAATAACTCAAGGGAAGATAACGAAGGAAGTAAAATACTTACACTAGACTTACGGATGGCGGTATGACCTTACTGAGTTCCTACATTTAAAAGTCAAAACCATGGTAACAAACCAGAACTGGTAACATGTAACGTCTTGAAATAATGTCTTCGTTTAAGACAACGGTAGGTTGTAATAATTCACTGTATGAGATTATACAGAATGTGAGAGTTTTGTTTGTTTGTCTCAAGCCGTTATTTTACTTTCACATGTTAAAGTTGTACTTCTTCTTGAGTGTCTTACATTAATTCATGCATACTCGAATGTAATGACGAGAGTAAATGTTTTAAAAAACGCTATGTCGTATGTTTAATTCACCATTTTGGATCAATTATTGCTATTTACTTTTCTCTTTCTAATTTTTTATCTTCAAAATACAAGTTTAGATCTTCATGACGTGGATGAATAATTTACAAACATTTTCTACTCTCACAACTTTGACCCATTACTCATGTCATTACATACGTTGACAGATGTAAATTTCCTTTAAATATACTCATAATGTGACGAAGCGTTTACTGTTTAGTAATGTAAACAGGGTTGGTCAATATGGACCCTGTTTGTTCTATACAAAATCAGTCCAAATCGTTATTAGAAATTGCGCTACGGTAGACAATGTACACTAATGTTCGTTTAAAAAAATCTGTAAAATTTAATGAACACTTTTTATTAAAAGTCAATAAAACGCTTTTCATCTCCTGAGAATATTTCATCACATTTCGATTCATAGACGTAATCAGAGAGGAGGGTTCCAGGAAGAATAATGAATGGGCTGAGGATCTAGAATCACGACCGATGAGCTACAGAAAAGACTATAATTCGACGCTCATGAACACCAAAAAAATTCCGTCGTTCCAAGACATTAATTAATCCTTTTATTCAAATATTCCCATTCTCGTAAACACTCCTCGTAAATGAAGTAACACCTCTCGTCAAATGAATACTCGAGCCTCCGCCCAAAACAAAAGCGTCGACCATAGAGAGGTAGGTTGCACTCACTCTAATGCAATTTCACTTAGTTTGCTGCTATTGTTTGGGACTAGCCGGGTTTATCTTCATCATCATGACGCATGGTGGCGTTATTTCGATTTAGCGCGTTGTGGCCAGATAAATCCCGTCGAGCTTATACTGCTTCATTATACAAGCGCCGCGTTGTACGCATCCACTTTACAAACACCTGTTCTGTGCGAGTACCCGGGCTGCACACTCGCGGGTCTAATCGTATCGCGTGGCTCGTAAATCACAGAGAATGAATTTAAGCAACGAACGTATCTCAAGCATCAAATCAATACAGGTGGAAACTCCTTCAATTCACGATCAATAATCAAACTCAAATTGCTCCCTAATCATAATGAAACTCAAATTACAATGCTAGCGAGGAGAATCGATGTTTTACTACGTGGTAACGAACGAGGACTATTTTATGCTATTATAGATTTTGGATTATACTGTGATCTGTTTGATGGAATGGGGGTCTGAGGGCTGCGCTTTGGCATATTACAAATTCGAATGAGAAAGTACAATTATTTTACAATTCGTTTTGGACGTGTCGTTTTATTTATTTTATTTTATTAATGCAGTAGAAAGTGAAACAAGAATATTGAATTTATACTTTTTTTTACTTATACCGAAAATATGTTGAACGTAAATTGCGTTTAACGATACGACGAACAATACATGTATGATTAGGCCTACCTCAATTACAACCTGGCTGTAGGCATGTGACGATTAAGGTCCGGTATTTCAATGTCCAGTTAAAGTGGCAAGTAATTTCAACTGCCAGGTAACTTGTTTTCACTATGGCAACCACCAATCAGAAGCCTTGTAAATATTTGCTAAGAGGAATTTCTAGCTGACAGATAAATTTTAATTGTCGTTGAAATTCTGGACCTAAGAAAAGCAAAGATTATTGCATTGCTTTTGCAATTCAACTTCAATTATTGAAGTTACTTCAATTTTTTTAAATAATCTTTAACCTTCCTTGACGAATTCATCACCCAGCAAATGATAAGTATGGGCGAACAGTACAATGTGATTGAGATTAATGGGGGGCGTAGCAGAGGGTCATTAGAGTTGAATCATGAAACGGGAATTAAACTTAAATTTATAAATCTATTTAGGCTGGTTTTTACGCACCATGTGCTTCAACACAACCATTAGAGCAATTTGTTACTGACACAACCCATCTTCGCAGTAACACTTATATTTCGTAATATACTGAAAGTAAAATATTACCTCTGTGTTGTTCCAAGCAGTAGAAATAATTGAGACAGCCGCACACGTGAGCGTCGACTAGTCTGTGTAAAGGGTCGGCCGCTTCCTGAGCGAAATATTGGATTAGCATATTCATGTTTAATAATAATGAAACCACAGAAGACTCATTGAGATACCAGAGCTGTTGCCTTCCAATTTGCCTATCAAAAGAAGCTCAAGCTGAAAATAGTCCCACGGACGCCGCGGTGTGGCGTCCCGACGGCCCCAGCTGAGCGCCGCCGAATTGACATTACACTCCGGCCGCGGGACGCCGTCCGTCGCCAGCCATCAATATTCATCTTTTTCTAATCTCCGTCACTGACGTTGCCGAAGTGTCTCCAACTACATGTCTGGTCGATGCTTTAGCTTCCACACTGACAGCTATTGTATTTTCATCAAAATTATGTGAGCTACAAACTATAACTTGCATTTATGTTTATAACGCGTTAAGGGTGATGGGATTCTCGATGACGAAATCTAATTTAGCAGACATTAACTATATTATTTCACATAGTTGCGAGGGGTGCTGGGAGTCGGGGACAGATGCGACAGAAGGGTGCAACATACCCACGAGGTTTAGTCTTTTCAACTGTGTTTTTCCAGTTTCTACACCGATGTTTACTTTGGAAGCAAATACTAGACCTATAAGCAGCTTACTATACGAATACGTAATATTTTATTCATAAATCAGGTTTCCGTTAGTTCGTTTTCGTTCGACTTTTCCCATGTAGACAGCACGCAACATAGACTTTAGCCGTACAAAGACCCGACAACAAATGACTACATTATGAACACCCGAGCAAGTGATAACTATGCCGGGGGGGGGGGGGGCATTACCCACATGGAATCGCTGATGTATAATACCATACCACATTAGAAATATATTAGTATATATACCGGGTGTTGTATCGTGTCTGATTTGAGTGTTCAACCAATGATTTGAGATTACAAATTAGGCCCTTAAAATACAACTGTTGTAGGTTTAAATAAATCTGTAGTTTGAGTGTCGCAGCAATGACTATACAACGTATATCCTATTCAGATATAAAAAAAACTGATTAACAGAAAGACAAAGTAGGATGACAATCGAGACGTAATTAGTAACAAACGCATCACAATACAACTCCTCCCTCAACCTTCCTTTCCAGTTTACATAGTCACCATTCACTGCTGTCTCCCAATCCTTATATCAAATGTCTACCTTAGATATTCCATTAGTGGTAAGGCGCTGAAATGATTGTGTAGTGACGTAAGTTACAATATTATTAACAGATTTTATGCACTCGTAGACGCAGACTTCCGACTATACGGTACGCAATCTGAATAATGTATGAGCTTAAGCTGGCTCTCACATTGATTGCCTGTTTCTGCGTAGAAATGCCATCCAAAACACAAATACTGTACACTGCGTGTGCGGCATACATTTTTCTGGAAAAGCTCTTAGATTTTTAAAAAGTTTCCCATAATGTTGACAATTCGAGTTATATATTTCGTTGGAAATTGAAAGAGACGAATAATAATCGACATAATGGAAGTTATGTACAGCATAAGTGGAGATGGGATTATGTGCTGTCGCATGCTGTAATCGGATGCAAATATTTCAATAGTTTTGTTATTACCAGATTGGTACAGTTAGATTCTCTGTGTTTCACATGTTTTGTTCAAATTATTGAAATCAAGGGCAAAAATAAACAGGAAAAAACGCAACTTTTTTGTTTGTCGATAGCTAAATACCATAGGAATTGTAATGTTGATAGTTGGTTTACCTTACCAATATATATATAACATCGACTCCATTTGATTTACTACGCGCCAAAGTTAAGAACATAGTCATGATATTCCGCAGACAAAGCACTTTAACAATGAAGATAGTGGAACTCAAATAATTGTTGTCCACGCAGCTAGAAACCAGAAGTAAGTTGGAAGTTGGTTCTCTTGTTTGTCTGGTTACTTTGGACGACGAACTAAGACCCTATAATGCCACTGGGCAGGCGTTTCCATAGTAACTCGGATCCGTTGCAGAATACCAGGAACAAGTTCAGTTGTTCACTCCTACGTGGGCTCTATTCACATGGCCTTAAAATAAAAATAAATTAAATGTTTTCGAGAATACATTTTAATATGCTACTATGTCAAAAGAACTAACTGAGAATTCTCAAACAAGTTTAACTAATGAATGTTAGTACTTATAATTATTAGCACAATGGTATAAACAATGTTGCACATTATATTACAAGCACTGGTTCGGGAGTACCCAAAAGAGGGCTACTTAATCAGCAGATCAAGAATAGGGAAAAATCACCGTGCATTGACATTTTTGGTGGAGGCGCCGGGTTGTAAAACCAAAGCTTGCCTCTAATTATGTTCCTCGCATGTGTTTCTATTCAATGAACGATTCAATTCTACTATAGTCACAGGAGTTTTCAACCTTTCAGGAGCTAGCCCCCCCCCCCCCTTTAACCCCAGGGTCACCAAAACATTATTGGATGAGCAAGCGAAGACTTCAAGTTTCACTGACCCCTAAAAAAATTTAGCTCCAGTGTTTTTTTTTTGTTTTTGTCTGTTGTAGCTAACTACCAGGCCCAAACGGCATAACGATCTATGAAACTTGGAAGGAGCTTGTCGAAATCCTGAACTTAGAGGTGTATTGTTTTGGTTACAATCAAGAATTTTCTCTGGAATCGTACATTAAAGATTTTTTCGATTTTTAGTGCGATATTTCGTGACATTGGCGATTCTGACCAAACGGTGGGAACAACGTCATATTTTACATGGGCATAAGTTATGGGGCTGTAGTACCTTTAAAAGAAAAAGTTGCAAAAGTTTCAGAACCCATGGAATAAAAAGTTTTAAATATGAGTTGCTTGAATGTACAAAACATAACTAGTAACTATAGACTGACAACAATCACCTACAATCGCTCATAAGCAATCTTCGTGCTACAGAATTTGACATTCTAATACCCTAGCAATTAGTACTTTAAAAAATTATTCTAATTTAAAAAAAATGTTTTGCAATGGAACTTGAAGAAGTAAAGATCCACGCATACTATTTTTTATAAAAAAAAGCTCATCATCAACGCGACGGACTTAAGCGTTTTCCTAGTGTAACAACATCCTTGTTGAAGGGCAATACCAACCAAGAAAACAATCAATTGGACGCCGTTTTAAGTTTTTATCGTGAAACGTGACACACTCACATGACGGACGGATATGATGCTTATATGGTATAGCTTCGCTCCCTTATATTTTACAGTTTGTGATGCGTTAATAATAAGTTAATATATTTGCATCTCTGGGTACTCACGATAATACAATAACCAACAGAGCTGTCACTAAGTATTGAATGCACTACATTCACTAAGTCGTGCAGATATCTATATCCAGCCATACGAGTGTAGGAAGACGAGCATGGTTCTTCATCTGCATTGCTGCGTGTTCTTGCGTCACATGCGATCCATATCTCCTTAGCGTTAAGAAACTTTACGCTTAAAAAGTGTGAAAAAACGTGCCAGTGCTTCGACGGATGATAACCATGCCCTTATCAGTTGACTCTGCGGTGCCACCTCCGTGAAGCGTCTCCCCTCAATGGTCGTCGTGAAGAAGGAAGTTTATGCTATCACCAGTGCGCATTCCCTTGAAAAAACAACCCTAGTGAGAAAACAAACTAACCCAATCTCTTCCCACGCCTGAAACGAATAGTTCCACTCCAGGCCTCAGTGTATGTACATTGCCACATC
>JAMZAV010008520.1:0-23897 GCA_024449915.1 Sweltsa coloradensis
CTAAATGCATCTGAATGCATCGAAATTAATGCGTGTGCAGCCCAGATGCGCAGATTTTATTACGAGGAGGCTAGAGCGGTTTCGGCTATAGAACAATCAGAGCGTTTTCGATATGAGAGTGAACCGACACCTTTTCTCTTCAACTTAAATAAGGACAAGAAATCATACAGCCGAATCACTTGTTTACAAATAAATGATGAAGAGATAAAAGACGAAACACGGCTCAGAAATCACACTCGAGAACATTATCAGCAATTGTATTCTACTACGGGTGATAATAATCTCAATTTTCCACACCTCTTTGCGGATATGCCCCAAGTTAGTCTTGAACAAAAAGAGTATTTAGACACTCCTCCAACGCCATGTGAGTTGACAACGGCCTTGAGACAGTTATCTATTGGAAGGTCGCCTGGCCCTGACGGCCTGACAGTTGAATTTTATCGCTGTTTTGGAGCGAATTATGCGATCTTTTTGTAGGGTTGTTGAAGAATCTATTGATCGAGGTATGTTACCTCGGTCGATGCAACTCTCTGTTCTCGTCCTCATTCCCAAAAAGGGTGACAAACGTCACTTGAAAAATTGGAGACCAATATCGCTACTGAATACAGATTACAAAATATTCTCAAAATGTCTAGCAAATAAACTTAAGTCGGTGCTACCGTCTATCATACATAGTGATCAAACATTTTGTGTTGAAGGACGATCCATTTTCTCAAATCTACATCTAATACGTGACGTCACAGAGTACTGTAACAGCCGCAACCTACCTCTTGGAATTGTATCACTTGACCAAAGCAACGCTTTTGACAGAGTTAGAACATAATTATTTGTACCATGTATTACGCTCATTTGGTATCGGGGAGCGTATGGTATCCTTATTGAAACTCTGTACAATAATGCGAGGTGTGCAATAAGATCAATGCACACTATCCACGCCAGTCTCTCTGACGAGGGGGATACGCCAAGGAGACCCCATCTCCGGACTGCTATATGCATATCTGTTGAACCCTTCTTACAACTTTGCCGGAAGTCACTAAACCCATACAGTTTCAAAATACCTCAAACACAGCAACCCATCACCATATCTGCCTATGCTGACGATTTTACGTCTTGATAAATGATGACGAAGGTTTCGAACAGCTAGAAACAGCGTGTACGCCACATACAGCAAAGCATCAGGGGCAATACTAAATCGCACTAAAACTCAAGGACTATACGTAGGAGCATGGGCGCATAGAACTGACAGCCCTCTCAACATCCTGTGGACAAATGATGGGTTGCGTGTTTTAGGAATCTATATTGGTAATACCACTGAATGGGAGAAGAAAAACTGGGATGGTCATACTGAAAGAATGCAACAATGTGTCGATAAAAAGATACAGCGGCAATCAACTAATAATATTAGGGGAAGAAGAATAGTTGCAAATCAGTTGTTTGGCTCGAACAGCTAGTGCACGTAATACAAGTTCATCCAACCGCCAAAGATTTTCATTGAAACGTACATAGAATTCTTATTAAAATATATGGGGAGGAAGGCACTGGCTCAATCACAATCACGTATTCGCTGAACCCAACGTTGGAGGACTAGGTGTCACCCATATATACTCGCGCATAATGACGTTCAGGATTCGTATGCTGGAAAAGTTTCTCTCACCAGAGGCTGAGAGAAATGCAAGTTATCATATGCAGGAGTTAAACTTTTTGAGATATGCAGAAGACTTTCACGAGATCATGCTACAACCAATTAGAACTGACCGACTGGGTAGAATGCAACCTTTTTACAAATCAATTCTGCAGGCGTGGAACACACTATGTCCTACCGATACCTAGCACCTTGCTATTCGAAGTTTTGCGCGTCTTGGACACATCAAATAAAAGAAAACTGTACCAAACTTGTAAAGAGAAGATACTTCCTGGCTCATTGTTGTGCGGTAATTCTGTATTAACCAATAATACAGTGAAATGGAATCTGATATACTCCCTACCATCTACGGGTGCTGACGCTGACATCGTGTGGCGGCTGATGCACGACGCTTTACCAACACCAGCACGGCTTCATCGATGGGGAGTTAGGGAAACGCCCAGGTGCCCATGGTGCGAAGAATCCGGCACTACCATACACGTGTTTTACACATGCCGACACTCACCACCTTATGAACCACGTAACCAGCCTAACCACACGTATTTTAAGCTTGAAACAGGCGACGGCTCCCCAAAGTATGACTTTCTTTGCATGTCCAAGAGACCCACGAGCTGCTTCTCTATGTAATTATCTATACGTGCTTGCCCTATCTACAATTTTTCGAACACTGCAGAGTGAGGACAGACCGGACTTATTGTACATTTTTAAATGCAGACTAACGTACAGGCTGAATGTCGAATATCTGAGCTCTGTCCGAACTAACAGTGTAGCTCGTTTCGTCGTGTGTGGATGCCAGGGGTGTGACTGTGTAATTAACCTAATAAGTGTTAATTTGTAAACAAAAACTGTTATATATACATAGATTTGTAACATCGTTTCGTTGTTTTTGTTATCGAATTAAATCATTGATATAATTTATTTTCCTTTGAACATTAAATAATTTTGCTTTAAGAAAATCTTCATGAAAATGTGAACTCTATGTAAACCATTGTGAATTGAAACTGTCAATGTGAACTCTATGAGAACCATTGCGAATTGAAACTGTTTAATGTGAACTCTATGAAAACCATTGTGAATTGAAACTGTTCTCATTAATGTAAACTGTGATTGATGCAAAATAAATCGTTCGATTAAAAAAAAAAAATGTATGTATGTATGTATGTATGTATGTATGTATGTATGTATGTATGTATGTATGTATGTATGTATGTATGTATGTATGTATGTATGTGTGTATGTATGTATGTATGAATGTATGTATGTGTGTGTTCGATGCGCAGGGGCCAAACATGCTAACAACTGTTAACATGGACAGCAAAATTCGCAAGAATAAAAACCCCACAAAAAATAAAAATTTAAAAAATTACTACTTTGTTTTGTTTAACTTAAAGTTTGCTTTGGAAAAAAATACCCTTTTCTCACCGATGTTACCACTATGAATGTTGACAATTGACAAAATTTCAGAATTATATCTTGCCCTGCCAACTTACAAAAAAATAATTTTCGCAAAAAAATCGTGTTTTGCAGAGCTAGGAGCATAAAAAATGTATGCAGAACATATCAATACGAAATGGAGATACTAAATGGACCTTTCCAACACATATATTAGATTCTTGATAGCTATAATACTTTGGCGATGGCGATGTGATACGTTTTTTTTTGTCGCCCGCGTCCCGAAATCCCATAGCGATATAGCTAACGCTTTAAAGAGGCAGACAAGTCTCGACCCCAGTGACTCACACTCATATCACAACAGATGTGAGTAACGTGGTTTAATTGTTTTACCCGGGTTCTCGCTCACTCGCCCAACAACGACTTTGGCGTTTTCCTAGTGTAGTAGGCCTACCTTTTGAAAGAAAAAGTAAGCCAGAATCCATAGACATAAAGGTTGTAATATAAGTTTTTTGAGGTATATAATAACAATTACCAAGTAACAAAAGAAACTTGACAACAATAAACCTACAATGCGTTCAAAAAGCACTGCAAAAGTACAGAGATCCAACGCTTACCAAAACTTACAAAAAAGCTCATCCATCAACGCGACTAGAAAAAGCGTTCGCGAAGCGGCCTAGTTCAAAGCTAAAATACAAATTTGTGCTCGGCACTTATTTTCTCAGCTGAACATTGACCCGTTTTATGAAGATTTACTGTGAGTTAATTCCGTGATAAATATTTACGAGTGACGATTACAGACTTTCTATTTAAAGTCCGTTTCAAAGCAAATGATGTTGTAACTAGGCAAATATTTTTTCAAGAGTCTCTAAAATCATTACATATATAATAATTTTATGTGATTTTAAACGTTCCCATAAAGTTTCATCAAGATCGGAGTAGCCGTTTGCCAAATATCACAAAAAATATCTAATTAAAAATCGAAAAAAATCTTAAAAGTACGATAATCTTAAGACATATTTGATTGAATTGATTGTACCTAAAAACGTGCCAAGTCTAAGTTCAGAGATAACGAAGATCCCCTCAAATTTTCATCGAGATCGCATATGCCGTTTGCCCCGGGTTTAAGCGCGAACAAACAGACAAAAATGCAAACAAACCCTAAAAAAACGAAAACAAAAACAAAAAAAAAACACCCTAGCTAATTTTTTTGGGGGGGTCAGTGAAATTGAAGTCTTCGCTTCGCTCATTTAATTATAGCGATTGATACTTTTTGAATGTACTAGGCCGCTTGCAAACGTTTTTTTTAGTCGCGTTGATGGATGAGCTTTTTTAATTTTTTTTTTATAAAGTAGTACTAATTGCTATGGTAATTAGAATGTCAAAATCTGTAGGCCCGAAGATTGCTTTATAAAACGCATTGTATGTGATTGATGTCAGTTTCTAAAGTTACTTGTTAATTATTGTTATACACTCAAAAAACTCATATTAAAACCTTTATTTCTAGGGATTCTGGCTAACTTTTTCAACTTTTTCTTTCAGAAGGTACTACAGCACTATACACAACCTTAATGTGTATGTAAAATATGAACGTTGTAGCCTCAACCTTTTGGTCAGAATCGGGCCCAAATGTCATGAAAATATCACCCCAAAAAAAAAAAATAAAAAAAAAAATCGTTAAAAGTACGATTTTTATGAGAAATATTTCTTCGAATGTACCCAAAAAGTGGCAGGTCTAAGTTCAGAGATTTCGAAGGTCCCCTCCAATTTTTATCAAGATCGCAATACCTTTTTCCCCGGTAGAGAGGCGAACAAACAGAAAAAAAATACAAAAAAAATACATCCCGAGCCTATTTTGGTCAGTGAAAGTGAAGTCTTTGCTTCGCTCATCCAATAATTTTTTATTATAGCAACAATGAGCACTAACAATAACTCTAAAACATTTAACTCCAAAAAACCGAAAAGTGGATATGACACAAATAAGTACTAGGGTGACGATATAACTCATTTTTTACAAAACAACAACGATTTAGAAATCCGCAGCTATTTCAGAAAAACCATAGTATTATCAAAACACAATAAAACAATTTCTGTTTTGGGTTAGTCGGGAAACACTGCCGTAGAGGTGTAATTGCCCCTTCCCCCCCCCCCCCCAAAAAAAAAAAAGTGGGAAAAAAACGGCAGCCAAGGTATCCTTCAAAAGTCATCGGCTGTGAATGCTGTGATATATAGAAGTTGAGCCAAGCATAGAATTTCATTCTTTCTCCATATTTTGCATTGAAAAGAAATAAGATCATTTGGCCTGTTGCTGTTGACGAGCGCAAACCCAAACCCATTTTCGTGGTAAAAACGGTAAAAAATTTAAAACTCCAAATCATAAAAAAATTACTTGGCCATTGAATTTGGTTCATCACGAGAACTTAATGGCCAAGTAATTTTTTTGTTTTTTGGCCATTTTGAGTTTAAAATTTTTACTTTTTTTACCACGAAAATGGTTGGCTTGTCGCTCGTCAACAGGCGAAATGATCTAACTCTTTCAATGAGAAATAGGGAGAAAAAATATGAAATGCTTGGCGATACCATATCTTAGTGCTTATTGTGTCATACCCAAATTTTCATGTACTAACAAGTGGATATGGCACAAATAAGTACTGAACCCATTTTTGCTTTAGAAATTTTTGTTCCATATCAATAGGAAGTGCTAATTTACACATGCCTTACAAGTAAAATCTATGAAATAACTTTCATTCTAATCATTTGAAGATAATTGCAGCTAAAAAATTGCTTAAATTCAAGCATAAACACGATGTTGGCAATTATTAATCAAAGTTTAAAAACATTTTTTTTTTCAATATTGATAATTTTTGTGAATTAATTTTTACGGGATATTTTTAGTCGACATTTTTGCCATAGGAAAATAATAATAGGGTTCAATATTGTTGGCTTAACGGTGTTTTTAATAATACATGTTTGTGCCACTTCCATCAGATGATACCATTTTCTTGGTGCTTATTTGTGCATAGCCATCTTGATGACTTTGTAACCTTACTTGTTGGATATGACACTACACTTTTAAAATATTCACGTTTCTGTGAGAATCTTTGTGTCATATCCAATTAGAAGTGAGGTTTTTAATGTTATAAAGTAATAGTAAGAATGCCATTTTAAGTAAATAACATGTATGTTAACTACTTGATATCAGAAAACTAGATCCAGCATCAAGTAACAGTAAAATCAGTTGAAATCTTACAATTAATCTTCAACCCTCGTTTTCTCCATGCACGAAAAAGCGGATATGACACAAATAAGTTCTAGGGTGACGATATCCACTAGTGTTTGCATTAATCAATTATTACTGTTGTCAAATCATCAACGCTGTCGATAAGAACAACACCATATTGTACTAACAATAATCTGGGGCCGGTTTGCACATGCGTTCAGACCCGCGGAGAACAGGGTTCCACATCATACTATAATAGACTATACCGAGCTTTACTGTTGCTTACTCTATTGGCTCTTTAACTGTGATTGACACTGCCCAGCCCCTGAGTCTTGTATAGAATCGTGTGGTCTCTCCACCTTAGTTCATTCAAGTTACAAAATACACACTTTAGAGGAGGGGTGGGGGATGGCCTTTCGTCACGGCATATGCCAATAAACACACACCTTGCACTCAAAATATGTGTAACTTTGTACTCATGAGCGATGCGTCTCAATTGACCGTATTCTCAACTGGCCGTCTTTTAGCTAAAAACATGAGTGGGGAGGTCTCAATTGACCGTCTTCTCGATTGACCGTTTCTCGTTTGGACCGTTTCTTAACTGACCGTAGTCTCCACTGGCCGACATTCTGTGACGGCAAAAGACGGTCAGTTGAGACAAAAAGACGGCCAGTTGAGAATACGGTCAGTTGGAACGTAGTCGTTCCCGGGTACTCAACACTTGGCTCACTCACTCGTTTGACAACAACTTAGGCGTTTCCCTAGTTTTAATTTAGTGCTTCTGCACTAAATCTGTTTTGTACAAGAAAATGCGTAACAAGCAATTCCTGCGGTTTATCTAGGTGCCTGTTAAGGCGCCGCAGCCAAGCCCTGGCGCGTACACACTCAGGACCCTGAGCAAATTTGGGGGGGTGATTTCGAGGTGATACCCAGCGGTCATGAAACGTGGTGTTGAACTTCTACAAAATACAGGGGATTTAGGTACCCGACAACACATGCCAAATTTGGTTGAGGTACGAGCTTTCCCTTTCTTGGAGAAAAAATAACTTGATCCCATTATTTTAATTTTTAATACAATCCACAAAAAAAAATGTACATGGACATTAAGGTTATTAGTCACTTAGTGATTTCGTGTCTTTGAAGAAAAAGTTGAAAAATTTTGCGGGAAAAGGCTTCCAAATAGAGGTTTTAATATAAGCCTTAAACAGGCATACAATCAACAAGTAGGGTCTAACTATTTTTACTTGACAATGATCGCCTACATTGTTTACAAAAAGCAAGTCTTTGGACCAAAAGATATTTTACATTATATTTTTAATTGGTTATACCATAGCAAATAAATCGACTTTGATTAAATAATTAAATATTTAACAAATAATTTTGCAATGGAACATAACAAAAACTTATAAAAATACAGCCAAACCATATACACACTCAAAAGAAATGAGATCTTAAAAAAGGGCCAAGCTCATCTACCGTTCCACATTTGCGCATTCTTAAATCAAGAACGTACAGTCCCCTGTAACAACATCCCTGAAAAGTTTGGGCAAAATAGAATTTGCAAGATCATTACGTTTAAATAATTTGGAAGAAAAAAATTTGAATGAACATTACGTTTAAATTTAATAGTTGCAAATTCTATTTTGCCAAGCCTTCAGGGATGTTGTAAATGTTACTGGGACACTACGTTATGACTAAAGAATGCGCAAATGTGGAAGGGTAGATGAGCTTGGCCTTCTCTTTTAGATCTTATTTCTTTGAGAGTGTAAGGTTTGGCTGTATTTTTACAATCTTTTGTAATGTATGGGATTTCATTCAACCAAAGCCCAACTGTAGAGATGCAATAGTAACCAAAAATATTAACTGCTTTTGTTTTTAAACAAATGTACAAGGTCAATTTTGGGAATTAAAGTAAATAAATTAGTTACTTATTAACAATAAAATCACTTTATATTTCATTCTTTATTTATTTTGATAACATAACTCTTCAAGTTACAACCTACTCTGCCACCTCCCACTCCGGTCAATCGTATGCAAAAAATCTTGTACTCGACCTGGCCGACCAATAAAGGCCAGCCGACGTGCTGTTCGCCCCGGTCTTACGCATATATCTTGTACTCGACCTGACCGACCAATAAAGGCCAGCCGACGTGCTGTTTCGTCCCCGGTCTTACGCATATATCTTGTACTCGACCTGGCCGACCAATAAAGGCCAGCCGACGTGCTGTCTCGTCCCCGGTCTTACGCATGTATCTTGTACTCGACCTGGCCGACCAATAAAGGTCAGCCGACGTGCTGTCTCGTCCCCGGTCTTACGCATACATCTTGTACTCGACCTGGCCGACCAATAAAAGGGCAGCCGACGTTGGCTGTCTCGTCCCCGGTCTTTCGCCCAAAATCTTGTACGTGACCTGGCCGACCAATAAAGGCCCGCCGACATGCTGTCTCGTCCCCGGCTTACGCATATATCTTGTACCGACCTGGCCGACCAATAAAGGCCAGCCGACATGCTGTCTCGTCCCCGGTCTTACGCATACATCTTGTACTCGACCTGGCCGACCAATAAAGGCCAGCCCACGTGCTGGCCAGTCCCCGGTCTTTTGGGATTATCTTGTACTCGATGGCCCGACCAATAAAGGCCCGCCCGACGTGCTGTCGCGTCCCCGGTCTTACGGCATATATCTTGTACTCGACCTGGGCCGACCAATAAAGGCCCGCCGACATGCTGTCTCGTCCCGGTCTTACGCATACATCTTGTACTCGACCTGGCCGACAATAAAGGTCAGCCGACGTGCTGTCTCGTCCCGGTCTTACGCATATATCTTGTACCGACCTGGCCGACCAATAAAGGCCAGCCGACAGCTGTCTCGTCCCGGTCTTACGCATACAAACTTGTACTCGACCTGGCCGACCAATAAAGGCCAGCTGACATGCTATCTCGTCCCCGGTCTTACGCATACATCTTGTACTCGACCTGGCCGACCAATAAAGGTCAGCCGACGTGCTGTCTCGTCCCCGGTCTAAAGCATGTATCTGTACTCGACCTGGCCGACCAATAAAGGCCAGCTGACATGCTGTCTCGTCCCCCGGGCTTTACGCATGTATTTTTTGTACTCGACCTGGCCGACCAATAAAGGCAGCCCCACATGCTGTCTCGTCCCCGGTTTACGCATACATCTTGTACTCGACCTGGCCGACCAAAAAGGTCAGCCCACGTTTCTGTCTCGTCCCCGGTCTTACGCATATATCTTGTACTCGACCTGGCCGACCAACTAAGGCCAGCCGACGTGCTGTTGCATCCTAAATGGCTTCTGCTCTGTAAGTGCAACATAAAAGTGTTAGTGTCAGTTAAGTTTTGTATGTTTTTAAGTTTATCTGTGTATGTGGGAGTGCAAATACCGTACTGGTGAGATCAAGGCGATTACAGTGGGGAGAAGGGGTCATGCTTAATACCTATGAGACTCTGTTGTCAATTACATAGCTAATGTCAATCTCTAACTAACCCTTTATGTTTTTATTAGTTTTTAAATGCCCTTTAGGCTTTAAAAAGTTGCAAATACTTTCACCATTGGTGATAAGATCACTTGACAGTGGCACTGATGTCACTAGGTTTTGTGTCTAATGAACTGTGAAGAAATGCGCTCATCAATTATCGTAATATCGCAGACATAGGCCTAGGCCATTGGGGGGGGGGGGGGGGGGGGGGGGAAGCTTAGATAAGGATAGGCCATAATTACAGGAAAATTGCACAAGTGGTAAGGCAGGGGTGGAGGGGAGGGGGGCATACTCAGCACACTGCCACAAACAAGTCGGCGGCAGTGCGAACACCCGCGAATCAACGCCAGAATCAACAAGGCCGATTCAGAACAACTCTGAAATTTATTATGTGCTTCGTTGCTAGGACGGCTCCAAAGTCACCGTTTACAAACTCCTAAGACAAGAAACTGATGGACTTAAGTCCAAATCAGAAGTTAAAAAACTTTTGACTTTAGCGGGAATCGAACCCTGGACCTTCTGCATTGGAAGCAGATACGCTAACCACAAGACCAACGAGCCACACAAACATCATTATTTTGAACTTGATCTAAAATATTATAATAATGTATGATATGCAGTTAGTACTTGGATAGCAATTTTCCTAATAATATGTCCTGATAAGAGTTCGAACACAGAACATCTGGCTCTAAGTACCGTTGCTCTTGTCAATAGCTATCGGGGCCACAAGGTGTTGATTGTTGTGTTCCATAATATTAAAAATCATACATAACACTTTCATGTTTGCTGTCATAACTGAAAGATCGCATGGATATTGACATGGGTATTGAATATAGGCCTAACAAGTAGTGATGTTAGTTTTATGTAAATAGAAAACAATTCGAAATAGTTGAAATGTATGTTTTAAAAACTTAAAATCCCAAATTTACAGTAAATGCCAAATAAAGTCGCAGTCTATGACTAATGAAGAAAGGTGATGTTGATTTCGCAATTATTAGCCAAGAAAGTGCATATTTTACAAATTATTATTTATCCTAAATTGAAATGTATTTGATAAATCAACTTCACGATAAATTTGTATACATACATATCAGCTGCAAAAGGCAACACATCGCAAGGGCTATGTCAATTGACTCTATATTCAGGTAACTAGGAAAACGCTTAAGTCCCGCCGCGCTGTTGGATGAGCGTAATTGGTGCATTGAGCTGCCATGTGTCATGCGGATTTTCTGTTGTTCTGTGAAAAAATCATTACTAAGTTGAAGATTTTTTAAAATTAATTTTAATAAAATAAAAAATAAACTTTAATTTTTAATTTTTTTAATTAATCGTTATTTAAAAAAAGAAAAAAATCGTAAAATTGCTATTTCCATAAGAAATAATTATTCAATTGCGCTCAAATTTAACACGATATATTAATTTATAAAATTAAGGTTCTGTGAAAAAATCATTACAATCGGGTAAAGCATGTAGGTGTTATCAGACAAAGAATTGTTTTAAAAAAGAAAAAACCCGTAAAATTTCGATTTTCATAAGAAACAATTTTTCGATTGCGCTCAAATTTCACACGAATATCTTAATTCATAAAATTATGGTTCTGTGAAAAAATCATTAAAAACGGATAAAGCATGTAGATGTTATATAAGTCGAAGAAATTTTAAAAAAATCGGAAAAAATCGTAAAATTGCGATTTACATGAGAAATAATTTTTCGATTGTGCTCACAAAAGTGGCAGTTTCGAAGGTCTCCAGAAAATTTTATCTCAATTGGAGTATTGGTTTAGCCGGAATCGTGTTAACAAACAGCCAAAAATACAAAAAAAAACAAACAAAAAAAAAAAAACATTCCGTTTTTTTCCCCAGTGAAGTGAAATGAAATCTTCGCTTCACTCATCCAATAAATTAATGTAAAAATAAACTGTTAAGATTTTAAAAGAAATCATGTTTTGTTTCATACTCATGGTGAATTTAATACTTATTATGTTTGATATTATTGAATACTGCACGGCTAACGAGGATAAAACGAAACTAGCATAATTAAAACAAGGGAGCTTCGCAAACGCTTTTTCAGGCGCGTTGTTGGATGAGCGTATTTTTTTTAACGTAAAGATCGTGAAATTGCGATTTTCATGAGAAATAATTTTTCGATTCCGCTCAAAATTCACATTAATATATAAATTTATCAAATTAAGGTTCTGTGCAAAAATCATTACAATCGGATAAAGCATGTAGATGTTATGTTGAAGAAATGTTTTAAAAATTTAAAAAAATCGTAAAATTGCGATTTTTATGAGAAATAATTTTTCGATTGCGCTCAAAAACGTGGCAGTTCTAAGTTCAGAGTTTTCGTAGACCTGCACAAAATTTCATCGCAATTGGAGTATCGGTTTAGCCGGAATCGTGTTAACAAACACACAAAAATACAGAAAGAAAAAAAGAAAAAAAAACATTCTGGATTTTTTTCTCCAATGTAGTGAAATGGAATCTTCGCTACGCTCATCCAAATATTTAATATGACTTTTGTTTAGTTTTGTATTATGTTGATTGATTGGATGAGCGTAGCGAGCGAAGCGAGTGAAGCGAAGACTTCAATTTCACTGACCCCCCAAAAAATTTTGCTCGGGTGTTTTTTGTTTGTTTGTTTGATTGTTTGTTGTTTTTTTTTGTATTTTTGTCTGTTTGTTCGCTCTCTACCGGGCAAACGGCATATGCGATCTTGATGAAAATTTGACAGGACCTTCGAAATCTCTGAACTTAGACTTGCCACGTTTTTGGGTACAATCGAAGAAATATTTCTCATGAATATCGTACTTTTACGATTTTTTTTTCGATTTTTTGTGCGATATTTTCGTGCCATTTGGGCCAATTCTGACCAAACGGGTGGGGCTACAACGTTCATATTATACAAGGACATTAAGGTTATGGTGATGTAGTACCTTTTGAAAGAAAAAGTTAGCCAGAATCCATAGAAATAAAGCTTTTAATATAAGTTTTTTACGGTAAATAATACCAATTGACAAGAAACAATAGAAACTTGACAACAATCACCTACAATGCGTAGGCAGCAAAACAAAGCACTTGCAAAAGTAAAGATCCCACGCAAACTAAAAACTTTAAAAAGCTCATCCATCAACGCGGCGGGACTTTAGCGTTTTCCTAGTATGTGTATTGCAATGTTTTAAATTATGTTGGCAACCTGGTTATGCCCATGTAAATAGTTTGATTGAGCCATTAGTTTTTATACCGATATGTCGTGATCTAGGGTCTAACTCTTATTAGTCGATTGCCGAGTGGCATTTGTATTATATTTTATTATGTCCTTTCTAAAGTTTCTTGAAGCAATTACTATCCAGTATAGCTATGAAAAAAAAAGCTTTTTCTCCAAACAACTTGCCTACTTTTTAACAATTTTTTAATGACTAAGATAGTATTACCATTTATGAAACGTCATTATTGGATGAGCGAAGCGAAGACTTCAATTTCACTGACCCCCCAAATAATTAAGCTCGGGTGTTTTTTATTTTTTATTTTATTTATTTTTTGTTTGTTTGTATTTTTGTCTGTTTATTCGCTCTTTACCGGGCAAACGGCATATCCCATCTTGATGAAAATTGGAGGGGACCTTTGAAATCTCTGAACTTAGAGCTGTATTGTTTTTGGGTACAATCGAAGAAATATTTCTCATGAATATCGTACTTTTACGATTTTTTTTCGATTTTTTGTGCGATATTTTCGTGCCATTTGGGCCAATTCTGACCAAACGGGTGGGGCTACAACGTTCATATTATACATGGACATTAAGGTTATGGTGATGTAGTACCTTTTGAAAGAAAAAATTGAAAAAGGTAGCCAGAATCAATAGAAATAAAGCTTTTAATATAAGTTTTTTTATTTTTTGTGCGATATTTTCGTGCCATTTGGGCCAATTCTGACCAAACGGGTGGGGCTTCAACGTTCATATTATACATGGACATTCAGGTTATGGTGATGAAGTACCTTTTGAAAGAAAAAGTTGAAAAAGTTAGCCAGAATCCATAGAAATAAAGCTTTTAATATAAGTTTTTTACGGTAAATAATAACAAATTGACAAGCAACAATAGAAACTTGACAACAATCACCTACAATGCGTAGGCAGCAAAACAAAGCACTTGCAAAAGGCACGCAAACTAAAAACTTAAAAAAGCTCATCCATCAACGCGACTAAAAAAGCGTTTGCGAAGCTTCCTAGTTATTTATGTTCTCCATTCAGCGTACCTATCAAAGTAAAAAATACTTCCTAAAGTTTTACTTTAATAAACCCTGAAGCTGCAGGCACGAGGTGTAGATAAAGACTAAAGAGGATATTTTATTTTGCCAAAGTTTACACAAAATAATATGCAAATAGAACCCTTTTTTATTTTGCACCTCCAACAATTCAATTACCTTGCCGATCATCTACGGCACTTTAAATCTCAGACATAAAATCACGAATAAATCTTGCTCTCGAATCATTATGCTGACAATGTTTGACTCCCCCGCAACACTTCATTGTTCTTGAAGTAGGTTTCACGTGGTCTATCATCGCATTACCTATTGTTTTATTACTTTTTTATACTTTGTTTTTATTATTGTATATTGCACTTTTGTACATTCATTTACGATTGTTATTGTCTAGCTGCAAATTATGCAACTTTTATTCACTGCTCTAGTTGTGCACGTACTCCATTTATTTTATTTAGGTCAGTATTCTTTTGGTATTCTTATCCGGACGAAGTTCCTATGAGTTTGTATGTATGACATTCAACTTCACGGATTCTCCGATGCTTCCGAAAGGGCTTTCGGAGCTTGCATATATCTCCGATCCACTAACACAGAAGGTCAAACTGTAAACCATTTACTTTGCTCTAAGTCAAAGGTCGCACCTTTGAAAAGAATTTCGATTCCACGCTTGGAATTATGCGGTGCACTTCTACTCGCCAAATTGTTCAAAAGGACAGTGGAATCTCTACGTCTTGACATTGGTTCTAGTTTTCTCTGGACAGACTCTACAATAGTTCTTGCATGGATCAAGGCTCATCCACACAAATGGAAAACATTCATTGCAAACAGAGTCACAGAAATACAAGAACTCACTGCAAATGCAAAATGGCAACACGTCGCATCAGCACAAAATCCAGCAGACCTTATATCAAGAGGAACTTCTGCAGAAACTCTTGCCACTTGTGACTTATGGTGGCACGGTCCACAGTGGTTGTCACTAGATTCATTATTGTGGCCAGTTTCCAAAGTGCAGTCAATTTCAATTGAAGACATGCCGGAACAAAAGGCTACTGTTACCACACTCACTGCCACCAAGCAAGAAGATGGCATTATCTGCAAGTTCTCAAAACTAATCAAACTACAACGTGTAACGGCACACTGTCTTCGTTTTTGCTACAACGCTCACAAGCCATCTGCGGAGAGAAACTACTCCGTACTATCTGCCGCAGAGCTGCAAAACTCACTTAAAGTATGCATCAAAATAGCGCAAAGTGAAGCTTATGCGTCAGACATCCAAGCTTTGTTAGCATCAAAGGAAGTTCATACAAAAGCAACATCAAAAATCTCTATCCATTTTTAGATAGTGAAGGCACTTAAGAGTAGGAGGTAGACTCCGAAAATCATTACTGCATTTGAGTCAAAACAATCAAATCATAATGCCACCACAGCATCATCTCACTAAAATGCTCATTATGAAAGAACACTCACGACTGTTACATGCTTCATGCACAAATGTTGACGTCATCACTTCGACAACATTACTGGATACCATCCATAAGACGTATCCTGAGATCGACATTGCATCAGTGTTTGCCGTGCTACAAATTGAAGACATCTGTAACGCAGCAACTCATGGGAGAACTTCCAGCTCGCCCCTTTCTAAACACAGGAGTCGATTACGCAGGATCGTTTTTCGTAAAACAAGGATCTACACGTAGCAAAGTTAAATTGAAGGCATACATCGCTATTTTTGTGTGTCTAGCTACAAAGGCCATCCACATTGAATTAGTCAGTGATATGACTACCGAGGCATTCATTGCTGCTTTAAAACGATTCACATCACGGAGAGGTAAATGTTCAAACATTTATAGCGACAACGGATCAAACTTTGTTGGTGCCAATCACCAGCTTGTTGACCTTAACAAGTTGTTAAAATCAAAGTTACATCAAGATACTCTGAAAAACCATAGCTCTGTCGATAATTGTAACTGGTTTTTCATACCTCCTCGTTCTCCACACTTCGGAGGTTTATGGGAGGCTGCCGTTAAATCCTTGAAATACCATCTCAAGAGGGTAATTGGAAATAACTCTCTCACGTTTGAACAAAATTGGTAACTTTACTTACACAGATTGAAGCTTGCTAAACTCACGCCCACTTATTGCCCTTAACAATGATCCTAATGATATATCTTATCTTAGTCCAGGTCATTTTCTAATCGGCGAGGCAATCACCGCTATACCAGAACCCAACTTTACTGACAACTCAATTCATACGTTGAATAGATGGAAGCAACTTCAACACTCCATGCAGCTCATCTGGAGGAAATGGTCAAGTGATTATCTACACTCTTTGCAACAAAGACAAAAGTGGTCTAGTTGTAGTCCAAATCTTCTAGAAGGCACAGTGGTCCTGGTGAAGGAAGACAACCTATCTCCTCTCCAGTGGCAGCTTGCTGTAATCACCGCTTTACATCATGGCGACGATGGAAAGGTTCGAGTGGTCACAATCAAGACTTCTCGAGGACATTACAAACGCCCAATAGTGAAATTGTGCCCACTTCCAACTTAAAATGTTTCAATGTTTCCTTTCTTAAAAAATATTCATTTTTTGGGCCCCAGTATGTTTATGCAACACTTGCACTGCCTTGTTGTTCACCGCCATCCTAATACTTTTGTATCAATTTCTTTGGTGTTGAAAAGGACGCTATGTTTCTTTGTTTTCAACAATGTTTATCATAAGTCTGAAATTACTTACTGCATCGGCCATTCGTATGGTCTAGTGTTATTCTCTGTTAACTTTCGATAAGTTATTAATAAATACAGTGTTTTTACTTGTGATTTGCCATTCAAAGTGTGTGTTATTGTGTCCGTGGATTGCTGAACCAGGGCCTTCATTTACAGTCCACTCATTTGTTATCTTTAACATGGTCCTCCATTCACTCCAGAGTTTCATTTTCATCTTCATGTATCACCCATTCATCTCTTGCCCCAACAAATAGTGACAGATAAGTTTTGAGGAAGCCTCTGCAGTATCTCTATTCCCATGTGCTTAATTTCAGTTTTCACTGCTGGTGATAGTTTTTGACTTCTAGCAGATTGAAAACATTAGAAATGTTATGGTTATTATTTACGCAGTATAATCTCTGGAAGATCGCGAGTAGTAAGACAAGGGGGGAAGACACGGATGCTGAACAAGCTGACTCGTGAGTGAAAAGGGAGTGACTGCCGGCCGAGTGCTGACTGCCTGGGGTACAGCGCGACCTCAAGGCCAAGCGCACAGTGGCACGGAACACGAGAATGCGCCTTGTGTTGCATGGGAAAACGCGGCGAATTTAAAAAACCGCAATTTTTTTTATTTTTGAAAACCGGTTTACAAAATGAAAACCGGTTTCCGATTATTTGATGTAGGCCCTACTTGAGTGACAAAAAATTCCTTATGAGCAAACATTGCGACTGCCGGCTGCAACACGAACGTCGAGACACACTACAAAAGCACGTTGAATCGGCCTACATATTAATTTTTCTTCAAGCAATATTTTTAGGTTATTGCAACGAAGATGACGTGAGAAACTAGGGCGCTTCAACCGGTTAGGTCATATTGCGCCGCCTGTGAATGAAAGTTGATGAGATGAGTTAATGCAGGTATGATTGATGATTAGATTGTTTTCAACATAATATCGTGGTGTCAAGGGGATATTTTGACTAACGAGAGAAGAATGGGTGAACATAAAGTGTTTAATTAAATACAGTCCAGAGATAATCGATTTACATAAATACTGAAATTATTTTTGTAAATACAGACATATAGTTAAAGGATGGTTAGATACAGCTGACCGTAACTAGTGTATACTAGGAAAACGCTTAAGTCCCGGATGAGCGTATATGGTGCATTGAGCTGCCATGTGTTACGCGGATTTTCTGTTGTTCTGTGAAAAAAACATTTCTTAGTCGAAGATTTATTTTAATTAAATTAAATTTAAAAAAAATAAACTTAATTTTTTTAATTAAATTAAATAAAATAAAAAATTAACTTAATTTTTTAATTGATCGTAATTTTAAAAAAAGAAAAAAATCGTAAAATTGCAATTTTCATAAGAAATAATTATTCGATTGCGCTCAAATTTAACAGGAATATATAAGTTCATTAAATTGAGGTTCTGTGAAAAAATCATTACAATCGGATAAAGCATGTAGGTGTTATAAGTCGAAGAAATGTTTTAAAAATAAAAAAAAAATCGTAAAATTGCGTTTTTTATGAGAAAAAATTTCCCGATTGCGCTCAAAAACGTGGCAGGTCCAAGTTCAGAGATTTCGAAGGCCTCCATAAAATTTCATCGCAATCGGAGTATCGGTTTAGCCGGAATCGTGTTAACAAACATACAAAAATTCAAAAAAAAAGAAAAGAAAAAAAGAAAAAAAAAAACATTCCGGATTTTTTTCTCCAGTGTAGTGAAATGGAATCTTCGCTTCGCTCGCTACGCTCATCCAAAAATTAACCCGCGCGGATGTGATTGGGTCAAATACATGATTTTGCACAATGGAGTGCACAATAGGGGGTCCGGGGCGCCCCGGATTTTTTTTTTATTCTTACAGTGTGATTGGAGTATTTTAACATGTTTTCGAAAAATTTTTAATAACATATTTTTAGTTGTGGGTGGGATTCAAAATAGTTATCTCCAGATTTATTACCCTGTTATTTACCCGGTTACCAACCTCTGGATATGGCAGTGGTTAGATATTTCCATATTTTAAAACTTTTTAAATTCAAACATATTTTTCATAAGCCTAGCTGTTTTACTTTCTTTTTAGAACATTCTTTAGGGAAGAGACAAATTTATAAATTTTATAAAACTTGTTTTTATTTTTTATTTTTTATAACTTTAGGCAAGTGTAATTTTGGTGTGGCAAGTAGTTTTTAAGGGAAATTGTTTGTTGTTTCTATATCTTAATTTCGGGACGCGGGACAATTGGATGTAAATCGGGACTGTCCCGCATTTTTCGGGGCATCTGGTCACCCCAAGCCCAAATCAACTTTTCAATTTTGTAACATCAACTACTACTATGCCTACTTGTAAAGTTACCGGTAGTTAAAACACACGCCAAATGTAGTTTTGCATCTGTTACACATATTATTTAAAATCGACAATAGCAATCAATTTTTTTGCTTTAAATGAGTAAAAATTATAAAATTGTTAAGCAGGCACTAGACTATAAACCAGATGAGCCCTAAATTTGATTTCTACATTTTAAGAAAACTCCAAAATGTGCAGGATTGGAAGTGTGACGAGTGCTGGTACTCACTGGGGAGGGTTTTGAGGATGAGTGTTTTGCTTGTGGTTGAACTCTAGCGGTCCGTGGAAGTCGCAAGCCTTGCAGGTCTGACTGATGGTTGGTCCCCTTCTTCTGGGACACGATGAGCACAGTCTCCGGGTTGTCACAGCCGGGACAGAGGACAAACTTGCGGATGAAGCCGTCGAGGAGTTCTTGAAGCTTGATGGCCTCGTGCGAGCCGTTGACGAGAAGCAGTCGTTCTTGAAGTCGAACTGGGTCTGCTCACAGCCAAAGTATTTAGTGGGATCTGAGAACAAGAGTCAACCTGTTGTATGACTAACTAAATCCAAAACCACAAGATAATTAAGGTCAGGGATATCAATATGTTAAAATAATATGTTGAAGTAAGTGCACAAAAAATACAACCCCTTGGGTTTCTGATGGTAGCAATTGAACGGTTACTAATAGTAAGTTGTAACACATGATATTTGAAGAACATTAGTTTGAAGAAATGCTCTAGGCCTACTGATATCACCCCCAATTGTCTGCAAAGAATGGGTGGGCATGATGCAATTAAAAACTGATGACATAGTATCTTGGCATTTAGCAACAACCACATAGCATTTTTAGTACTACTTAAAAAAAAATGTTTTGTCATATTTTGGTGACCTTTGAACCTACTTAGTCTTGTAGTTTGCCTAAAAAACCACCCACTTCAATGTTTAACCATTGAGTTTAGAATATATAATACATACATAGGCGGCAAAACATCGTATGGTGAAATGCAACAAATTATTTATTATTACATCAAGCCGCCTCTGGAACAAATATCTACTGCAAACCAATTCCAAAAACTCACCCGCCATGCTCAGGAGTAAAATCCACCAAACTCTACTACTTTCTAATAACAAGACAAAAACGGTATCTTTCAAACATCAGTTTTCACAGTAATAGCGTCAGATGTACGCTCTACTTATAAATTTGCAACAAGTATTTTATTTTAAGACAAATCTAGTATTAACATTGTTACATTATGCATTGGAATAAAACAAACATTGTTTCATTGTAAATATTTGCATGAGTTTTAGCAGGAGTTAAGTGGTATTTTTGGTTTTAGAATCACTATTAGTATTAGAATATATATAATTAGATATTAGGATGGAGTTAATATTATTATTATTATTATTATTATTATTATTATTATTATTATTATTATTTATTATTATTATTATTATTATTATTATTATTATTATTATTATTATTATTATTATTATTTCAAATTTAAGGCTTTCGCGGCCCGGTAAATAATTAACACAATTTATTGGTCGGGACATTTCGCCGCGTCGAATCTGCTTTAATTGCTTTTGACGTTTCAGCCCAACTGTGTGGGCTATCCTCAGAAAAACAAGATATTAATTCTAAAAACTTACAAAAATAAAATTATATTATATATATATTATATACTATATTGAAAAGGATTCAAGACAACTCCAACGCTGGCCGTATCAAAAATAGTTGCATTATCCCCGACATCTTACTTCCGGTTTCGAATACAGACCTTCTCGTCCTCCCTGTCCCAGAACTGGATCAGCCCCAAGAAAGTGGAGTCCGACGAAGTGATCGTATACGTACCAGAAACTCTCAAATGTGATATTTTGGTCTTCATAAGAATGTAACGCATGTTTATAGAAGGCGGGGCCTGGTCATGGTAACTGTTTGTTTTGTGATTTTGTTTTTCTATGTAACGCCTTGTCTGGGCTTTTATTTTTGTAAGTTTTTAGAATTAATATCTTGTTTTTCTGAGGATAGCCCACACAGTTGGGCTGAAACGTCAAAAGCAATTAAAGCAGATTCGACGCGGCGAAATGGCCCGACCAATAAATTGTGTTAATTATTATTATTATTATTATATTAATTATTATTATACACTTGCGTACTGGAGTTCGTAGCGGTCGGTCGCATAGTGCCTGCGCTCCGAGATAGAAGTCTAGCCGTATAGTTTGTACTGTGATTCACTGTGTGGATATGCCGGGCTCTAAGTGCGGGAGATGCAAAGACAACCTTCCAGGTGATGGTGACTTTGTTTCGTGTGTTTTCTGTGATTCTGGTTATCATTACGATTGTTCCATAAAGAAATCTACATATAGTGCAAAGTCGGAGTTAAAGAAGAAGGAATGGCGTTGTGTTGCATGCAGAGAGAATAAACCAGGGAGTCCAGCTCCGGGGGATCCATCAGGCAAGTTTGATTTCGGGAGTAGCCAGCAGTGCGTTATGATCCAGCAAACATTAAATGACATTGTGCAAAAATTGGATACGGTAAGTGTCGGACATTCAATCCATGAAAGACGAGATTGCTGAATCAAAAGAAAAGTACGAGTATATATTGCAAATGTTTAAAACTAGTGAGCAAGCGGTTAAGGTTTTGTCCAAAAAGCTCAAAGAAAAGTCGGAGGTTATTGATGAATTAAATATCAAAATAAACAGGAATGATCAGTATAGTAGGAACAAAAACTTGGAGATAATTAACATTGATGAACGTGCAAACGAAGACATTGAAAGTGTCGTGTTAAAAGTTTGCTCAGAATTCAAGGTTGAACTTTCAAAGGAGGAGATTGAGGTTGTACACCGCTTGCCATCTCGCAATACGGATTATCCGAAGAAAATAATTGTTCAATTTCTTTCACGAAAAAAGAGGGATCAATTCTTTGCCGCTCGCCATCAGGTAGAACCCAATCGACAGTGTTGTCTGATAATTGTCCTACAGAAAGGAACATACGTTTAAGTAAAAATCTTGCACCCTTCTATCGGAACTTACTGTGGAGACAAAACTAAAAGCAAAAGAAAACGGTTTTAAGTTTGTTTGTTTAATCGTATGAAAATTCTCGTTAGACGTGACGAAGATACGCGCCAGGCAATTGTTATCAACTCACAGAGGGATCTAGATAAGTTAGCGAATAACTTGTTTTGGTTTGGTTCGTTCTGTAGTTCATGGACTTATCGGACATTGACCTTCCCGGGGATAGAATGTATACAAATAGACAACCTTGTTGATTGGTTTACCCTGAAGAATGGGCTTAGTGGGGGTCACATAAAAAGGTCTCCAAAAGAGAGCGATACGCATTATTGGGGTGTCTCTAGAAAACACTCCTGTAGGGAGCTCTTAAGGAATTAGGAATTCTAACTCTAGCATGCACACTCATCCAGTCGCTGCACTTTTTGTTCGCAAAAATAGTAACCTTTCCCTTCAATGCGTCTGTGCACCCCACAACACAAGACATCCTTCACATACATAGGCCCACCCCACCACCTGCCCCTTTTTTGCACTGGGCCCCGAGTACCTTCCCTCCCACCCCTTTACAACAAACCCCCCGAAAACATAAAAAACCTCCCCCCCCCTCCCCCTTCAAACACAATTTAAAAATTTTCTCGTAGCAAACAGCTTCTCTCGGTTAGGAATCCCCTTCCATGTAAAAATAAAGAATTAAAAATAAGAAAAATTTAAATAATAAAAAATAAAAACAGAATTCAGCTAAATTCAGCAATATATATCATGTTAAGTCCTTTTTAAAAGCAACAAAAATTGAAAAATATGGTTACGATTTTTTTATATGCTAATCATTATTCTCTTACTTTATCGACATTATTTTGCACCAATTGTAAATCACCTCATCGAAAAATTTCTTCTCCATTTATACTTTATAAAAAAAAATTTTTATATCAATCTATTATTATTTTAATAGCAACCGCTTTTTTTAAAAATTCCATTTTTCCTTTATTAGTATTATATTTTCCATATTATCATGGAAAATTTATGGGTGTTGTTATTATTAGTTTTTATATTATATTTGATTTTTCTTCCCTCTCTCCAAGAGGGGGTTTTATCGTTACCATGTATCGGGCGAATGAATAAATTGAAATTGAAAATTGAAATTTAAATTGAAAAAAATTAGATCTGTTTCGAACATGGGATAAATTTAAAGGGTTTTTATTGCGGGGGAAAAAATTGAAATTTTTTTTTGTTTTTTAGAAAAGAAGAGTTTTTAGTTTTGGTTTTAAAAAAAGAATAGATGATTATCCGAACCGTGGGTGCATATTTTATAGTATATACTGCGAGCCGTGAAACGGATTACCATGGCAAAAGCCATACAGCCCTTTAAAAAAAAGTTATATGTTCATATTTAAATGTTTTAAAGTGGGTTTTTTTTAACAGTATGAAGTAAATTGGGATTTAAGGGGAAAATTTAGGTTTTTGTGAACAGTATGGAAAAAAAAAAAATGAAGTTTGATACCTTGAAGACATGAGGTGGATTTGATGGGTCGCCCTTTAAGTACTCCATTGAAAAAGGGACAGGATGGTTTCGGAATTTCAAATAATGGTTTTAAAAGCTTTGCTACATGTGACTTTAAAAAACTAATTTGTCTTTAAAGGATAGGTAGTGGAGATTTTAAAACAGTTTTTTTTATA
Source organism: Sweltsa coloradensis (assembly GCA_024449915.1). NCBI lineage: Eukaryota > Metazoa > Arthropoda > Insecta > Plecoptera > Chloroperlidae > Sweltsa > Sweltsa coloradensis. Next base: position 23,724 of record JAMZAV010008520.1, read on the forward strand.
ACTAGAGATAGTTTAATGATATTGTGCAATTTAAGTTGTCTAAATTTAAATTTTTTTGACATTTGAAGAGGTTTTTTTTTTTGGATTATCTTTTTAACAATGTTTTTTTAAATTTGATAAAACAAGATGGGCGACGTAAAAACAGTAAAAGGTGTAAAAAGTGGGGTTGTTAAA
>JAMZAV010008521.1:0-25511 GCA_024449915.1 Sweltsa coloradensis
ATTTAAAGAATGAAAGCTACTCGGGTTTTCCCCCTGCTTTCTAACGCGGTAGGCCTAGTTTTCGCTAGAACACTAAATGTCAGTTTTTAAGAAGAAGAAATTTGGGTTTCAACGGATAAATTTGGAAAAATTTCAAATATTCAGAGACGGTGAAACTTCTCTTTTTGTTTTTGGTCTTTTAAATTTTTTTTTTTTTAGGAACAATGACGATTTTCAAGGATTTGTCCCTAGAAGGTTTTATAAAAATTTAGCCCATGCCCCTGGGCGAAGTGTGGGAAAAACTCCGCCGAGCCAAATCCAATATGCGGCCATTTTACCACGTCTGGACAATTTTGCAATGGTTTACCTAGAGTAGTGTAGTTTTGTGGTTTTAATGGTTTTGAGGGTCGAGGAATTCATCCTGAATTCGGTTTGGCGATTAAACCATTTTTTTTAAGCTCGAATACAAGAGGGCCGTCGATTTGCAGCTTGAATACCAGTTTTCGAATCGTAGTAGAACTTTCATTTTAAGACTCGAATGAAGCCATGTTCAAAAATTTTTGAATAATTGACAGAAGAGTACCAGTTTAGTGCTCATAAATTCTTATAATTGGTCAAAACTTAATAATAATATAAAAAAAATATTTGCTCCTTTTATAAAAATTTAGCGATTCCTAAAGTGCTTATAAAAAGTGGCTAGGGCCCACATGAAATTGAGAGACAATGACAATTTCTAAACGGATTGTCCTCTAAAAAGGGTTTTAATTAAAAATTAAGCCCCATGCCCCGCGAAAGTGTGGCATACTCCGCCAGAGACCAAAATCCAATATGACGGCCATTTGTCATGTCGGGACACTACTTTGCAATGGTTTTAGCCTAAAGTACGCGTAGTCGGCGTATGGTGGTTTTTTGGTTTTTGGGGGTCGAGAATTGTTCTGAAGTCGTTTGATGATAAGACCCATGTTAGGCTTTGAACCCAAGATGGGCCGTTGATTTACAGCTCGGAATAGTATATGGAAACATTGTAATTCGTCGCAGTTTTATGATAAAGAGTTGTTAATATTATGAAGTTTCGACCAATATAAGATTATGAGCACTATCTGGTAGCTCTACGTCAATATCAAAATTGTAAACATGGCTTCATTCAGTCTTATAGAAAGTTTACTACGATTTCGAGAAACTGGGTATTAAAGCTGAAAATCGACGGCCATCGGATTTGTGCTTAAAAAAATAGGTCTAATCGCCAAAACGGATTTTCAAAACGAATTTTTTTCCCTTTGACCCCCAAAACCATAAAAATCATATATAGCAATTTTTAGGCCCTAAACCATGCAAGAATTTTGACATGACAAATGGCCCCATATTGGATTTGGGCTCTGGCGGGAGTTATCCCCCTTTTGCGAGTGGCATGGGGCAAAATTTTTTAAAAAACCTTCTTAGAGGACAAATCCGTTGAGAAATTGTCTTTGGTCTCTCAATTCATGTGCCATAGCCACTCTTTATCACAGCACTTAGAAAATCGCTAAATTGTCTATAGAAGGAGCAAAATATTTTTGTATTATTTTGAAGTTTTGACCAATTATTAGATTTATGGCACTATCTGGTAGCTCTACTGTCAATTATCCAAAATTATTTGAACAGGGCTTTCATTCGAGTCTTATATGAAAGTTCTACTACGATTTCGGGGAAAAACTGGGTACTCCAAGCTGCAAATCGACGGCCATTTGGATTTGATGCTTTAAAAAATGGGTTTAATCGCCCCCAAACGACTCAGAAACGAATTCCTCGACCCCTCAAACCATTAAAAACCACATACTACGCGATACTCTAGGCTAAACCATTGCAAGTAGTGTCAGACGTGGTAAAATGGCCGCCATATTGGATTTTTTTGGGCTCTGGGGAGTATGCCCACACTTTCGCGAGGGGCATGGGGGCTAAATATTTTATAAAAACCTTCTTAGAGGACAAATCCGTGAGAAATCGTCATTGTCTCTAAAAGGTCATAAAAGTGTCGAAATGACCCTACTAAGGCCTTCATTAATTCATTCAGCAATGACCCCTTTAAACCAATTTGTAGTAGGAAAAAGGGTGTCCACACATCATTTATCATGACGTAACGGATCCGGGTACCCGGGTATTTGAGTGCTGGGAACAGTTCGAATTTTACTACCGATGTCCCCCTAGTTATAAAAACATACTTTGTCACCATTTCAACTATGTCAAAATAAATTGTATGAAATGACATGACACCAAACACAATTTAATTATTAATTTTTAAAAACTTTTGTGACAAATTCAAAGTCTAAGAAAAATGAAAATTTAAATAATTCTTGCTATTTGATTGGCATAGCTAGACTAAGTAAATGACAAAAAGATAGAAATTTTGTGTCACGAGTTTCTAAATTACAAATTTTTATTACTTCTGCCACAATTGATCAGTTTAAATGTGACAAGGCAGTAGGTACTGTATTTATGGCTATTCCAGAGCACTCTTACCGATATTTTGGAAGTCAAAGGAAAATGGCTGAAGTTGGTTAAATGAAAGAAGAACTTGAACAAAAAAGAGGGGAAAAAAACATTTATTGTTTTGGACGGGACAAAAGCTCCATTTTGGCTATTACTATATGCAAATTTTGGATCAATAAGAAAATGAGAGTTCTATGTGCAATCCAATACTTAATTTATTTTTAAGCTATGATTTTTTTTTAAATTGTTTCAACACACCTTTGTCTTTGGACTGAGTATAAAGGAAAATAATTTTCTGAAATAATGTTCGATATGCGATTTTTTTGACACATGGTACAAATAAGAGTTTTGAACCGGTGGACGAAAAATATCGTACATCAAACATTATTTCAGAAAAATATTTTCCATTATAGTCAGTACGGAGACAAAGGTGTGTTGAAACAATTAAAAAATATCATAGCTTAAAATTAAGTATTGCACCTAGAACTCTCATTTTCTTAATGATTCAAAATTTGCATGTTATAATAGCCAAAATGAAGCTTTTGTCCCATCCAAAAATATAAATGTTTTTTTTTTCCTCTTTTTTATTCAAGATCTTCTTTCATATACCCAACTTCCCACAAAGCAACCCCAAGCCATTTTCCTTTGACTTTCAAAATATTGGTGAGAGTGCTCTGGAATAGCCTTATGCGAGTATAGGCTTCGGTCGGGTATATTTAAAATTATAATAATAAATAAATAAATAAATTTTATTTAGAGTCTACCCACTCAGTTATATAACTGATTTTCAGTGGGGGACTTTAAATCAAAGCGACCAAGCCAACCCTGCAGGCCCCGACGCAATCGACGAGTGAGCGATAACCAACCAAAGATCGATATTTTTAATAGGAAATATAGCAATCAGTGGTATGGACAGTGCGAACACCCGCGAATCAACGCCAGAATCAATAAGGCCGATTCAGAACAACTCTGAAATTTATTATGTGCTTCGTTGCTAGGACGGCTCCAAAGTCACCGTTTACAAACTCCTAAGACAAGAATTGATGGACTTAAGTCCAAACCAGAAGTTAAAAAACTTCTGACTTAAGCGGGAATCGAACCCTGGACCTTCTGAATTGGAAGCAGATACGCTAACCACAAGACCAACGAGCCACACAAAAAATCAAAAATCAAAAATCAAGTTCAAAAAGAGGGATGCGGCCATTATGTGAAGCCGTTTGTCAACAGTATTTACATGCTACTCTTAAAAATTTAGTGGCCAAAATAAGGGTGCGGCCTTTACTCGCTGGCGGTCTATATTCGAGTGTGCTCACATCGTTCTTGAGGTCCTCCTCTGTTCTGCCGACCCAGCCAACCTCGGGGTGCGTGTAGATGACGGAGGGGACGCAGTTGTAGTCGATGTGGACCGGAGCTCCCGTGATGCCCTCGACACACACGATGCCTTCATCCTCTGCCTTGTGGGCCAGCATCGGAACGTGGATGCAGTCCACCGATAGCGTAGATGCTGCGGGAGGGGAAAGAACGTCCAGCACATTGCTAGAGATGACTTTGATTTTGAAATACAATACAAATAATAAAAAAATACACAGCTTTCACATACTTCATACATACTTTTAACCCTACCAATCAATCCATTATCCACTCCTTTTCCCATCGGTTCAAATATAAGCGCGCGGAAATTCCAACTGAGCAACTGAAGTGAGGGAAAAAATGGTTGGGCAAATGTGCGAAAAAACTCTGCCCGGCTTTACTCCTACTCTAGAAACTTAATAATAATTAGCAGTAGGTGACAGCCTAAAAATACTAAGAACGTTACAAGCATCCCACTCAACTCAAACTCACTTGGGGATGACAGTCTGGAAGCGTGATTGTGACGGGGACCCTCCCCTTCTCGTCTCTCTCGATGCCGATCTCCTCGAGGCCCAGATTGGCTGTAAACGGCCGGCGCCCCACGCAGCTGAAACATTGCAGCACGTCGCAGTCCAGCTGAAACATTGCAGGGAGTTTCTATTAGACCAGCAGCACGTCGCAGTCCAGCTGAAACATTGCAGGGAGTTTCTATTAGACCAGCAGCACGTCGCAGTCCAGCTGAAACATTGCAGACGGGTTTCTATTAGACCAGCAGCACGTCGCAGTCCAGCTGAAACATTGCAGGGAGTTTCTATTAACCCATTCAAGTATAACAACCCTGATGAAATATCTTGTAAGATCTTGCAAGAACTTGTTTGAAGAGAAACAAGAAACAAGAGCTTGTCAACATCTTACCAAGATCTCGGATTCAAAACAAGATCTTGTCAGATTTCAAACTTAATTGCCACCTTACACATCTTGAACCTCATCAACAGTTACGGCAGTAAACAAGCCAAGCCTACCGTTGTGCTGTCTCATTGTTTCAGTTCCCTCCTTTGTAAATCAGTTTTTATAACTAAATAGGATAGACGTTAAATAAATATAAATAAAAAATTAATATATATATATTTTGAATTAGAGTACACAGTTGATCAATAGACCTAGCCTACATTGGTAGGCAAAGACCACATACACATAAATAGCTACAGATAACTGCCATCGTCTTGTACAGGCCTCATAGTCCAGAGTCTATCCAAGTTAAGAGGCTTGGGTGCGATTCAAACACCAAGTTGAGCGCGTCATGTGCAGTACTTTCGTACTTTTCGAACTACGGGCAGGAAAATCAATATATTTTTGATTCTGTTTTTTCCACCTAAAAGGTAACTAAATTTGTAATCCTAGCACGTTGGCCTTTTTCCCATTTAAGCCATAGATTTTCCCCGCGAATTCTCAAAGTCCATAGAAAATGTCAAAAAATGATCATTTCCGGTCAAAGTTCACTGACTTAGTGTGACCAAAAGGGAGCGAAATTGAAAATCGGCCAACGTGCCAAGATTCACATTACTGTTTTAAATATGCAAAAAAAACTCATTTTTTTCGCTCGAATAATGTGGACGTAGGACGAAAAGTACGAACACCTTACAAAGCACAATTTTGGCTCCATTTGGTGGCGCTCCCTAGCGAAATCAGATCGTCTCTGCCTCGAAGCAAGTAGGGAGGTAAAGTGGGCTAGATCTGGACACCGGATTTGCTTGTCATCAGATTACATAAACACAATCTGCTATATTGAGGTTTGCTTGCAGCTTTTTACATCGTTGTAAGAATTATAATATTCGCTATCAGAAATTAATGATGATGATTATTGTTGTTCAACGTCACTTTTATTGCCATCATGCTATTCGGACTTTGAGTGGTGATAGACGAGAGTGAAGAACAATTACAGATAACCTATGCCTTGTGCGGGATTCGAATCCGCGTCCTGCTAGTGTAATTCGCCAGCGTCCCTATGTGCGAGACTGCGACCGCGGACATCAGAATTTGAGACTGCCTAAATAACATGTGTATCGCGTTCTTTAATTAGTAGACTTTAATTTTGATTCTCCGCAATGCAAGGTTTGTAGTGCTCCCATTCAACCAATCTTCATAATTACCCGCGTTGTAAGAACTAAGCAAATATTGTCTACGATTAGTCTATGTAATTATATTATATAGTACCAAATCGAACCTTTATTCTATTTTTTTAGATATCGTTTAAAGCGTTCTTTCAGCACGATAAAAAAAATAACATCGTTTGCTAACGCACGGTAGTCGGGCCTTTCGACCGGTCATATCCATTAATAAATACATTTTTGTAGGATGCCCGCTGTAGGTTATACACATCAGATTTAACCGGTGTGACCCTCTTCAGATGACTAACTAGATATATTGCGAATATGACAATTGTGAAGTGATGTACGAGGGAATTAAGAGGTCAATCCCTTACATTTGCATTAGCGACTGAGGAAAAGCTCGGGAAAAACCTTCATTCAGGATTGCCGGTCTCGACAGGATTCGAACCCGGGGTCATATCCATAGGACAGACATCACTACGTAACGATTGAATTATTATAACAGAATATTTAATTTCAATTACTCTGGGGGCAAGCAAGTCTGCCAAATAATGCTTGTGGCTTGTTGGTCCAAAGGATAGCGTTCCTGCTTCTATAGCAGAAGGTCGCTGGTTCGATTCCCGGCTTGAATCAACCCATAATCCATGGGAAGGGTATCGCATTACATCCACTGAGAGTGTGGCTTTGAAACCGTCCTAGCAACGAAGCACACAAGAAGTTGTAAATGGTTGTTTCGAAGTAGTTATGCCTATGCTGACTCATCCGCGGATGACTCATGGTAATCTGTGAACTGGATTTCAAATGTCCGATTATTTCGCCAATCGATGGCGTCGTCGGTTCGGATCTCTTTAATTGAAGTCCGTCACTGAAATGACATCTTTTACATGGGTGGGAAGACTCTCGTTTTGTGCAATTATGTTTTTTTAAATCCTTTATTGTAACAATTGTTTTGATTGCCAGAACGATAATTATATCATGCATAGAGGCTTGGGCACAATTTAAACACCACGCTGAGCGTCTCAATTGCAGTTCTTCCGTACTTTACGAACTAGGGGAAGAAACATCCTCATGCATATAATTCATTCTGTTGTTTTCTCTGATATAATTACATTCTTATTTCTCGTACATAGCCCATTTTTCCCTGCGAGTGGGACGTGGGAGTTTTTTTTTTATAAAATTACATGATCGCTTATGCACCATGATGTTTCCAAGAATTGTTCAGATCATTAATTTTTTATTTGAATATTTTACGTTTTAATATTGTTCCGGGTAGATACAAATAATTGGTATTTGCTTGGGTAAGTTATAATGTATTGAGTTATTATGATTACTAAAAATATGCATTATATTGAATAATAATTTTAATTCCCCACACCTTTTGGATTGTTATTCTGCCAATGCAACTGCAATCGTCTCGATTAGCCTTGAAACCTTATACTTCATTAGTGATTTCCATTTTACTTTAATTTGGCAAAAACTGTTTGTCAAAGCAATCGAAATCCAAGACAAAATCATCTAAGTAGAAAACCTACATCGTAGTTTTACAATGCAGATCAAATCTCTTCATTACGTGTGAATGCCACTTGCAAAGTGTGGCCGAAGAATTCAAGAAACAAAACAAATGAAATGAAACGTGAACATGATCACATTTACATTTTAGTTTTCTACCGTTAAAAACAAAATATATAATTATTGTGCCCTGCGTTTATTTGCTTTACTACTAATCACATTACTAACGTATTTCGTCGCGAGTGTACGTGAATGTACATAGTTGAACTCAATGTACCTCATTCTATATGTGCATATGTGTAAATAAGAATTCTCCAAGTCTACGTAAATAATGTGTAATAATCCTAACTCACGAGTGTAACACATGCCTGTGTGTGACGCATTATAATATAAACTACGATCTTTTTGGGATTTTTTCCGTGTATTTGTTTGCGATATTTGCAATGTACTTTATATGTATCCGGAGTCTCAAATGATCACAAACCTTTTTTTATTGGTTTTATCTTGCGTTTCCGGTTATAATTTATTTACTATTAATATTTATGTCGAATGTGACAATCCTTACGTGAAAATACGTTCTAAATATCTTTGTTATGTGTAAAAAATAACTTTCTTTACGAGGAATATCGTTCTGAGATAGGGCTATATTTGCATGGAAGTGCATGAGCGCGTAGCGTAGAATATAACTAGGAAAACGCTTAAGTCCCGCCGCGTTGTTGGATGAGCGTAATTGGTGCATTGAGCTGCCATGTGTTATGCGGATTTTCTGTTGTTCTGTGAAAAATCATTACTAAGTTGAAGATTTTTTTAAAATTAAATAAAATAAAATAAAAAATTAACTTAAATTTTAAATTTTTTTAATTAATTGTAATTTAAAAAAAGGAAAAAATCGTAATTTTGAAATTTTCATAAGAAATAATTATTTGATTGCGCACAAATTTTACACGAATATATTAATTCATAAAATTAAGGTTCTGTGAAAAAATCATTACAATAGGATAAAGCATGTAGGTGTTATAAGTCAAAGAATGTGTTTTAAAAAAAGAAAAAAAAACGTAAAATTTCGATTTTCATGAGAAATAATTTTTCGATTACGCTCAAATTTCGCACGAATATCTTAATTCATGAAATTAAGGTTCTGTGAAAAAATCATTACAATCGGTTAAAGCATGTAGGCGTTATAATTCGAAGAAAGTTTTTAAAAATCGAAAAAAATCGTAAAATTGCGTTTTTTATGAGAAAAAATTTCCCGATTGCGCTCAAAAACGTGGCAGTTCTAAGTTCAGAGATTTCGAAGGCCTCCATGAAATTTCATCGCAATCAGAGTATCGGTTTAGCCGGAATCGTGTTAACAGACACACAAAAATACAGAAAGAAAGAAAGAAAGAAAGAAAGAAAAAAAAACATTCCGGATTTTTTTCTCCAGTGTAGTGAAATGGAATCTTCGCTTCGCTCGCTACGCTCATCCAATAAAACGAATAAATAAAATTCATATTTTGTCTACCCATTCAGTCATATAAGTGATTTTTATTGGGGGACTTTAAACAAAAGCGACCAATCCAACCCTGTTGGCCCCAACGCAATTGACGAGTGAGCGATTACCAACCAACGATCGATATTTTTTAATAGGATATATAGCAATCAGTGGTATTGACATTGCAAACACCCCCGGATCAACGCCAGAATTAACATGGCCCATTCAGAACAACTTTAAAATTTATTATGTGCCTCGCTGCTAGGACGGCTCCTAAGTCACCGTTTACAAATTTCCTAAGACAATAACTGATGCTAAATCAGCAGTTAAAACCTTCTGACTTAACGGGAATCGAACCATGGACCTTCTGCATTGCAAGCAGAGACGCTAACCACAATACTAACGAGCCACACAATACACATTTGAGTGTAAGTGCCTTGCTCTAAAAGAAATTAAATTCACTTCATATCTGAAAACGATACACATTAATTAAATATAGGCTATAAATACACGATCCTAAAAAAGATGTTTGGACCGCAAGATATATTAAACTAGGAAAACGCTTAAGTCCCGCCGCGTTGTTGGATGAGCGTAATTGGTGCATTGAGCTGCCATATGTTACGCGGATTTTCTGTTGTTCTGTGAAAAAATCATTACTTAGTCGAAGATTTTTTTAATTAAATTAAATTAAATTAAAAATTAACTTAATTTTTTTTAATTCATCGTAATTTTTAAAAAAGAAAAAAATCATAAAATTGCAATTTTCATAAGAAATAATTATTTGATTGCGCTCAAATTTAACACGAATATATTAATTCATGAAATTAAGGTTCTGTGAAAAAATCATTACAATAGGACAAAGCATGTAGGTGTTATAAGTCAAAGAATTGTTTTAAAAAAGAAAAAACCCGTAAAATTTCGAATTTCAAGAGAAATAATTTTTTGATTACGCTCAAATTTCGCACGAATATCTTAATTCATAAAATTAAGGTTCTGTGAAAAAATCATTACAATCGGATAAAGCATGTAGGTGTTATAAGTCGAAGAAATTTTTTTTAAATCGAAAAAAATCGTAAAATTACGTTTTATATAAGAAAAAATTTCCCGATTGCGCTCAAAAACGTGGCAGTTCTAAGTTCAGAGATTTCGAAGGCCTCCATAAAATTTCAGCGCAATCGGAGTATCGGTTTAACCGGAATCGTGTTAACAGACACACAAAAATACAAAAAGAAAAAAAAAAAAAAAAAAAAAAAACATTCCGGATTTTTTTCTCCAGTGTAGTGAAATGGAATCTTCGCTTCGCTCGCTACGCTCATCCAATAAAAACACTTACCGAAAAAGTGTGCACATTTTCAAGAGGCTCTCTTCATCAGACGCGAGGAAGTTTGTTGAAATGTATTTTAATGTATGGCTGTGTGGTTATTGTTCGTGCGGTGTTTCTATATCAATAAAATCCAACTCGTAGATGTTTTACAAGTAGGCTACTTTACCTATCCATATTAATAACGAACGAGTGTAATAAAAACAACATCTCATACTTTCAAGAAACGTAACACGTTCGCGAAGCCACAGTTACCCGTTTTTGAAAATTGTTAAATCGTAAATCGGGTAATCGTCATAAACAGTCAAGAGTAATAATGGACATGGACAGTATTACAAAAACGTCTCTGGAGGTTGTTGACGCCACTGACTTTTATCCCAAACAGTGATTGTGTAATAACTCGTTTAATTGAATTGAAGTGAAGTGAAACAATTCAAACTAGCTTTACCCAACTAGGGTACGAACCGAGAACCTCCGCCTCTGTATGCGATAGAACACTACACATCAAAAATCTTGCTGTCTTGGTTTATGACGATATAGGGCGAAGGTCAGCATGAAAATAAGAGACATGAGTTTGAATCGCAAACGCGATTAGTTCGGATACCGAAAAAATAATATGCACTATGTATAATTGAACGAGTGAGCGTAGCGAACGTAGTGATTTCCATTCGACTTAAACGGCCCTAATTGTTTTTCTGCGTGCGTGTGTGTGTGTGTGTGTGTACGTTGAAAATCAGCCGAATCGCTGAACAGATTGCGCTGAAATTTTAAACAGACATCCGGTACGAGTTTATTGAGAACTGCTAACAAAATCAGCAAGATTCATTGCGATTTAAACCTACAAGAAATGATAAACTGAAAAATAGACTTCCAATGTTTAGAAATTATTTTAACGACAATGTTTTAGATTTTGAAAATATATTTTTTGTTTGTTTTTCCGCCTGGCCGTGTAATGCCGTGCCCATGCAAGGTCTGTCGAATGTTGGACGTCAAGGTACCCCCAAATTCCGCTCGTTGATTGAGTAAACCTTGCAATATTTTCACGTATTTCGTACTGGCTATGTTTACCATAGTAGGCCCTATTGCCACAGATGATGGACTACACTGCGTTATATGCATTTCAAAACATGTTTAATTATTTTTTAAATACAATCTAGAAATTACAAAATCTTTCCCGACCAGGGGATTGAACCCACGTCTCCCACATTTCGGCTACAAGGGCGCTTTAGCCAACTAGACTAGGGAAACGCCAAAGTCGTAGTTAGACGAGTGAGCGAGTCATGTGGTGGGTACCCGGGAACATTTGCATTTAAGTTTGATAATTATATTCGTATAAATAATAGGGTATTGGTGGAAATCACTGTGCCGGAGGTTGCTGTTGTTGGCAGTCTTCAACTGAATATTCCGTGTGACTGCCGGGTCTTGCTTAAAGGAATTATCTCATCTTGATAGCACTTCATAGCATATCTTGAACCATTCAATTTCACGGAAATAGATCTTAGATGCAGCTTGATTGGACATCTGGTTGCTAAGTAAATAGAGTTTTAAAATATCACTGCACGAAAACTAGTGGCCTAAAAATGACGTCACTGTACGGCCACTCATCGAGTCGACCCGAGCGTGTAGCCGGTCCGCGGCCGGCTCGCGTTACGAAGTACTCGGCTTTCAAGACCCAATCAGTCGATTTCTCGCAGCTGTGCGTTTCGTTTGTAGAGCACCAATTATGATGAAGATGATGATATGATGATGATGATGAATTATTATCAGTTATGATGATTATGATCAAGTATAGCGAGTGTGTGCTTCTATTCCTTCGTATGGATAGTGAACTCGCTTTGGAAGATACTTGAGTCTTTCTTTGTGGTAAGATTCTAGGGCACCTGTGTAAAACATGTTATTTTGTATGTCAAATTCACATTACATTATGATCTAGGTACCAAATATGAAACATTTATTGATATATACGTTTTAGCAGTACGTTCATGCAGCAATATAATATTCATGTTGTGAATGTGTGATATGTGTGTTTGTGCGTGTTTGGGGGGGGGGGGGGGGGTTGGCATCTCACCCTATCGTCATCTGTGTTTTCTTTATTAGAAATGGTATGTATTTGTTTGAATACGAGTGCGTTGGTAAGTGCGTGGAAAGAAGTATCCTCAAGTATCGCATAACTTATCACGTATACAACACAGATTGCGCGCTGGGTGTTTACGACCGCTCAGATAAATGTGAGTGCGAGCTTGTGTCATGTACAGTCGTGTTAGGAAGGTTCTATTTCTAATGTGATTGTCTGCTAGATGGTTTGGGGCTTAAGTTGGGTGAAACTCGCGCACAACGCTCTTCTATAAAGAATGACTGTTTATTATCATTGATTTTGAATGATTCTACATATGATGGTTATTGCATATACATGCATTTGCTCACAATATTAGGACAAAATGTGCACGGAAAAATATAAAATAAATATGTTTTATGAAAAATAAAGACAAGTATGACAATAGTTGCTGGTATGCTTATGATAACTTATCACAGTTTGGAAACCGATGAAATGATAGCTGTTTGTGTAATTTATTTTCTATTATTATTTTTATATTCACCTGCACTTGATCACCATTTTATATTTAGACTTACATACACCATTATAAAATAGCATCGATATTATTACACTATTACTTCAGCTGATGCACATTCTTTCACCGCACTATTGAATGATGATACTATACTGCAATGTTATCTCTTTGTGCGGGGCGGGGGACCGAGCGCGCATACGAAGCTCAAGTCAGCCAGCGAGCCGGGCGTATAATGACGTCATTCCACGTTCGGCCGGAAAACCACTAAAATCGCTGCCGAGCGCAGCAGAATTTTTTGGGAATTTTTCCCTTTTAACCAACGTTCTAAAACATCAACACCTTTAACATATTAAAAGTTTTTCCAAGTTGATATACCGACTTTAATGGTAGATTGTTGGTCCGGGAGTTGTGTAAAGGTTTAGGCCATAGTTTAGGCCAAAATGCTCCACTGTAGCCTATGATAGGCTATAGGGAGGCCTAAGGTAAGGGGAAGAAAAGAAATGTTACCGGGTACTCAACACATGGCTCACTCACTCGTCTAACAACGACTTTGGCGTTTCCCTAGTTAATAAAGAGTATAAGCTTGATTACTCGCTTGCTATGCTCAGTATTGTATTGAGACGATTAGTGTTTAGGACTAGAGTTTATATTTTGAAAACATTACTTATATTGTTTTGTTCAATCCAAATGAAATTGGGTATTTCATTATCACGGGAGAAACACCAATTTTGGTAGCATTTGCCTACTGTGTAAAATATAAAATTATAAATTGGTTTGGCAATGTTATTCATTACCATACACCAGAAAAAACTTTCGGATAAGGATTACAACTGGATATTTATATTCGCATTTATCGATGCCAGCGTTGAGTGACTAATATCCCATGCCAGCAATGGAAGTTGACCTTGACAGTGTTATAGTCGCGAGTGAGCCGGGCGCGCAATTTATTTTTATTTTATTTTTATTTATTTATTTAACGTCTATCCTATTCAGTTATAAAAACTGATTTACAAAGGAGGACAACTAAATAAATCTAATTACATAGATGCAGACACAACAATGAACTACATTTAAGTAAATATTTGAAATAGTAATATTACAACAATGCATTAAATACTCAACAAATTTGATAACAAATAAAAAGGATATTAAATGCAATTTATAAATGAATCGAATATATAAAAAAAGGGGGTGGGGAATTAAAAGAAAAGAAAAAAGAAAAGAAAAAGAAAAGAAAAGAAAAAAGAAAAAAGGAAAGGAAAAAAAAAAGAAAAGAAAAAAAAGAAAGAAAGAAAGAAAAAGAAAAAAAAAACATTAAAAAAGAAAAACGAAAAGAAAAAACTGATTTATTAGACGATCCCACTCAAACGAATATGAGGTTTGCCAAAAATCAGGAACAGCAAATCAGGGAGTAACCAATCTTTCGCGGAAGAAACCACCGAACGCGAATCTTCATTCTTGTGTTCAACCATCATTCTTGTGTTCAAATCTTGATAACAATTTAGTACAAAAGATCTTGACTTTAATATATAATTATATCAGATATATAATTATTTAAAATTGTTCAAGTCAAAAACTGATCACAGCAAATCAGGCGCTGGCTACTTTGTCGGTGCATTACCCGAGCATTACCCCTCTTTGCTTTGCGATACGCCATGTTTTGTTGTGGTGGGGATGACTAAATTTGTTAAGTTGTTCACGCCTATCTCCCTCCCTTCCCGCTCCCCGCAAGAGCGCAAATTTCCAGAATTGCGCGGGAAAAGTTGGAAGTAATCCTGTTAACCTAGTACAAATTGCAACAGAAGCAAATTTGGTATCATTGATTCAGAAAAAAACTAAATTACCCATAAAGAAACCCCCAAAACCCCATAGGGTGGGTGGGTCTAATCATCCCCTAAAAGAAAATGTAATAAAATTGAATTTTAAAAAATTGTATTTTTTAAACCCAGTTACAGTAAGAACTCTCTTATCCGAGTTGGATGAGACCGGGGGCACCTCGGATTTGCGAAAAACTCGGATGGCGCGGTTCATTTGTTTATTTTCTCTCGTAGCATAGCCTGATGTGGTAAAATGATATATGACACTTGTAATGGATAAAGGAACATTAAATACACACGATACACTTCATACAGGGTAGGTATACTAAATGATTTAATAGCTTGTAAATCAAGCTCACAAACACACGTACACAATTAGGCCTACATGTCGTAATAAAAACGTATGTCTAGGCCTAAACTCGACGCAGTAGGCCTAGGCCTACAATGCAAACATAGGCCTAGGCCTAGCTCTCTTTCTCATGTGGGAAAACCTCTCACTACTATGCCCAGACTATGCCCGCGCTGAAGTTCTCGACGCAAGATAAGTCTGGGAAAGAAATAAGATAAGCCCAGGAATAACAATTCAATGCGTCGTGATTACGAATTTCGGGAATCGGTTGAAACATGATTGCATCTAGTTCCACAACGACCATCTTTGAACAGCTGTGTGTGAGATGGTTGGATCGTATGCGCACGCGCAGGCGCGCGACGCACACTGACCTCTATATGCTCAGTGACACTGACGCTTACCGGCGATGCGCCCGACGCACACTGACCACTGAACTCTATATGCTCAGTGACACTGATGCACACTGCTCGAAAGTCGAGATATATCGCCGATCTATCTTCTTTGCACTCACTCGTAAGGCATGCCTACAAATGTATGTGGGTACATTTTAAAAAGTACGGCGCGGCGTCTGTAATTATTTTTGTTTTATTTACGTATTTAAAACTTTTTTTTTTTTTTTTTTTTTTTGCGGCTCGGTTAACACGGTACATCGGATAAGCGGAGATCGGATAAGAGAGTTCTTACTGTATGTAGGTAATCAAAGCTAATTTAAGGTTCTTTTGAATAAAAATATTTCAATTGATTAAAATTAATTTTGTGACCAGCACAGGAGGACAAGTCTTGAAACCACTCGTTTCGAGTCGTGAAGTGAGTCAAGTCACCTAGTCAAAGTCGCGAGCGACTTGGCAATATCGAATAGGGTAGTCTTGAAACCCACCATGCGTTTGGAAACGGCAAGCGAGTCGAAAATATTCCGAGTCGACTGGTTTTTCGCGACTTGTAGCTCCGCCCCCACAGCTCGTAGAGCGACCAATCACAAACAGTGTTACTTAAAATTTTGATACAAATAATCGATGTTGTGACATATATCGATGCTATAATCGATTGTGACGAACTATCGATGCTATAATCGATTCGCACTTTCAATCAACTGTCAAAACACACTAGGCATATACTAGGCTCGGCCTACATGTTATTTCAGATTATTGTTATTATCAAATAGCCTAAAGGCAATCGTACTCTCTATTTAATTAATCATATTTTTATATTGTTATATTTGCATAAGTTTTCTAGGGCTAGGCCTAGCCTACCTAAAATACCAAAACAAATTGCAAAGAAATGTGTAAAAAAAGGTAATTGGATGAGCGAAGCGAAGACTTCAATTTCACTGACCCCCAAAAAAATTTAGCTCGGGTGTTTTTTTGTTTGTTTGTTGTTTCTTTGTTTGTTTTTTTGTAAGTTTGTTCGCTCTCTACTGGGGAAACGGCAAATGCGATCTTATTGAAAATTTGAGGGGACCTTCGAAATCTCTGAACTTAGAGGTGTATTGTTTTTGGGTATAATCGAAGAAATACTTCTCACGAATATCGTATTTTTACGATTTTTTTCGATTTTTAGTGCGATATTTTCGTAACATTTGTGCCGATTCTGACCAAACGGGTGGAGCTACAACGTTCATATTTTACATGAACATTAAGGTAATGGTTATGTATTACTTTTTGAAAGAAAAAGTTGAAAAAGTTAGCCAGAATCCATAGAATAAAGGTTTTAATATGAGTTTTTTGAGGTTTATAATAACAATTAACAAGTAACAATAAAAAGGCTCATCCATCAATGCGGCGGGACCTAAGCGTTTTCCTAGTTTAAATTCATCATCATTATCCATTGCCGTTTCCTGCTTCTGGCAGGGTCAGCTTGGGTTTCCTGCTTCTGGCAGGGTCAGCTTGGGTTTCCTGCTTCTAAGTTCTGGCAGGGTCAGCTTGGATTTCCTGCTTCTGGCAGGGTCAGCTTGGGTTTAGCAACAAAAATTTTCCACTTCTTTCTATTCTCCCACAATCGTATCTCTTCCACATCTTCCCAGCTTTCTCCTCTTGCCTCCAAGTCTCCTGCTACGATGTCCTTCCATCTCTTCCTTGGTCTACCCCGTCTTCTTCTTCCTTCTTCAATCCTTCTTTCATACATTTTCTTGGGCATCCTATTTTCCCCCATTTGTTTCATATGTCCATACCATCTCAACCTTGTCCTTCCTATTCTGTCACTTAACTTTTCTACACCTAGCATTTCTCTAATGTCCGTGTTTCTTATTCTATCTCTTCTCGTCTTGCCCACTGTGCTCCTCAGGAATCTCATCTCTGCCGCCTGTATCTGACTCTCCTCTCGATCTCCCATTGTCCAGGTTTCTGCTGCATATGTAAGGATCGGTATGAAATAAGTTTTATATAGTGTCATCTTACACTGAATGGGTATTTCCCTATCCCACACCAGGCCTTTCACACACTGGTAAAAGTTACTGGCCTTTTTTATTCTGATGTTAATCTCCTTTTTAATCTTTCCACTTTCCATTACTTCACTTCCTAGATAACTAAAACTATCCACCACTTTCAGGGTTTCTCCTCCAATGTTTATCTGTGCTTGATAATTCCCTGTGTCCCCTTCTCCTGGCATAGTTACAACCTCACTCTTTATAACGCTTATTTTCATACCTGCTTCTTCTATGTTTCTATTCCACAAGTCTATATACATCTTTGGAGTACCTCCTCATGCTCGGACCATGCCACCAAGTCATCGGCAAACAACATAACCTCTACATCTTCCATTGCCTCCATCTTTACCTTGTTGTGGATGTCATCCATCACGATTATGAATAACAGAGGTGACAACACACTTCCCTGCCATAGCCCTGTTGTTATTTGGAACCACCCTGACAATCCAAATTGTGTTTTCACACAGCTTTCACAAAATTCATACATACTTTTTACCCTGCCTTTTAGTCCATTATCCACTCCTTTTCTTTCCAAACACTCCCATACCACTTTCCTTGGCACACTATCATACGCTTTTACTATGTCTAAGAATATCATACTCATTCTTCTTCCAAGCTCCCAACTCTTTCCATGGCCTGTCTAAGAACAAATATAGGATCTATTGTGGATCTTCCCCATCTAAATCCGTATTGTTCCTCATTAACATGTGATCAACCTTTTCTCTTATTCTTCTGTCAACAATCCTTTCATAAATCTTTGCTGTGTGGCATAGTAAAGTTATCCCCCTGTAATTACTAAATTTTTTTCGGTCACCTTTCTTATATATCGGCACTATAACTCCTTTTCTCCAGTCCTCCGGTATCTTTTTTCTTTCCACACAACTCGAATAACTCTATACAGCCAATGCATGGTGACTGGACCGCTGCTTTTATCATCTCTGCCACTAGTTCATCAACTCCTGCTGCTTTTCCATTCTTCATTCTTTTCAGTGCCATCTCCACTTCTTGCCAGGTTGGACCATTCACTTCCAAATCTTCCCTCCTAACTTCCATTCTTCATCCCTGTCCTCTACGTCTTCTGCTCCAGCATTTAACAACTGGTGGAAGTAATCTCTCCATTTTTCCTTTATCTCATCTGCATCAGTAATGAATCTCTCAGAGTCATCCGTTAGGTATTTTTGTTCTCTTTGTCTTCACTATGCCATAAAACATCTTCTTGTTTCCTTATGCATCTTTTTCCAACTTCTTTGCAAATTCTTCCAGTCTTCTGCCGTCTCTTCTTTGATCATTCTTTGTGCTTCCCTCTTAGCATTTTTGTATACTTCTTTCTTCTCATCTGTTCTATCTTTCATATACTCCCTCCATGTTCTATTTTTCACTTTTACTTTCTCCTTTACCTTATCATTCCACCAGCTTGTTACCATCTCTTTCCTCACTCCACTTGTTCTCCCACAGGTTTTCTCTGTTGCCTGCACCAATGTTTTCTTAAATGCTCCCCATTCTTCCTCCACTCCTTGAATCTCTTCCTTCGGAATATCCTTTCTTATCAGCTGCTGGTACTCTTCTCTTACTGACAACTCACTTAGTCTCCATACTTTCAACTTCTTCTCCGTGTATGCCTTTCTTTTATGTATACAGTAAGATCTCTCTTATCCGAGTTGGATGAGACCGGGGGCACCTCGGATTTGCGAAAAACTCGGATGGCGCGGATCAATTGTTTATTTGCTCTCGTAGCATAGCCTGATGTGGTAAAATGATATATGACACATGTAATGGATAAAGGAACATAAAATACACACGATACACTTCATACAGGGTATACTAAATGATTTAATAGCTTGTAATTCAAGCTCACGAACACACGTACACAATTAGGCCTACATGTCGTAATAAAAACGTATGTCTAGGCCTAGGCCTAGGCCTAAACTCGATGCAGTAGGCCTAGGCCTACAATGCAAACATAGGCCTAGGCCTAGCTCTCTTTCTCATGTGGGAAAACCTCTCACTACTATGCCCGCGCTGAAGCTCACGACGCAAGATAAGTCTGGGAAAGAAATAAGATAAGCCCAGGAATAACAATTCAATGCGTCGTGATTACGAATTTCGTGAATCGGTTGAAACATGATTGCATCTAGTTCCACAACGACCATCTTTGAACAGCTGTGTGTGAGATGGCTGGATCGTATGCGCACGCGAGCCAGGCGCGCGACGCACACTGACCTCTATATGCTCAGTGGGTGGCACTGACGCTTACCGGCGATGCGCCCGACGCACACTGACCACTGAACTCTATACGCTCAGTACACTGATGCACACTGCTCGAAAGTCGAGATATATCGCCGATCTATCTTCTTTGCACTCACTCGTAAGGCATGCCTACAAATGTATGCGAGTACATTTAAAAAAGTGCGGCGCGGCGTCTGTAATTATTTTTATGTTTTATTTACGTATTTAAAACTTTAATTTTTTTTTTTTTTTTTTTTTTTTTTTTGGCGGCTCGGTTAACACGGAACATCGGATAAGAGGAGATCGGATAAGAGAGATCTTACTGTACTTCTATTTATTTGGAAATCTGCCACCAACAACCTATGATCTCCATCTAATCCCACACTCAGAATGACCTTTACATCCATCAGCTGCTTCTGCTTTTCTTTGCTCAAAACCAGGTAATCTATTTGCGTTATCTGCTCTCTGCATTTTCATTGAAAAGTTATAAAAATTGTTTCTGTCACAGATACTAAGTGAACAATAATTATGCGATAAGTTAAAAAAAGTAAAATAGATTTCCCAGACGGGATTCGAACCGGCGACCTCTCGCATACAAACCAAGCGCTCTAACCACTCGGCCAACGGGACCACGATGAGCAGCCTGTCAAAAGCACTACTTATGCAGATGCACGCTAACTTGCGACAAGCGTAAATAATTTGTCATGACAATTAGGACACTTTTTCTCCCAACATTTTTAGAGTGTAATTTACGTCTTTATACAATGGATGTACCTTATAACTATTTATTTAGTCATTAAAAACTTTCGATGTGGCAGTCAAGTTGCGTGAAATAGTCCAACTCACCACCAAATATCTCGTGGTTTGAAACGTGAAGGAATATTCGTTCCAAGTCTCCGTGCGACTCGTGGTCTTGTCCCCAAGACTACCGATTTGGCGATTTTGGGTGACTTGGAACAAAAACGCGACTCGGAACGAAAGCAAGTTGACTCAAGACTTGGCCTCCAGGTCAATGAAGGTCAAATTTTGTATTTTTTTTCAATATAATTTGGTAAATGTTATTCTATTGGCACAATAATGTTTGATGAATGTCTCATTGTTGTTAATAATTAGTAAATAGGCAACTCTGATAAGGTACAAGTCAATCATGGCAGAAAAATTTATTATTACAATCTGTAGGACAATGTACCTATGAGTATGTGGTCAAAAATCTGTTTACTTACTTTTAGGCGCACTCAAATCATGTTACGTAATAATATAATTCACCGATAGAGGTTTCTCACGTACTACACATCAGACTTTAATTTGGGACGTAATTAGATCAAAACCCACACTTTAAAATGCTAAATATGACTGGTTTATTATGTAGTAGCAAAATAAGGCAATAATCACGTTTTTCTGCTAAATTAGAACAAAATCGGGAACTTTTCTCAATAATTAGTACCCTATTCTGTAAGTTTCAGCTCCTAAATATTATGCAATTAATTTGAGTTTGACAATTGGGCATTGAAATCAACATTTCTGTTTAATGCATAGTTGGCACCATGACAGTTGAAAATATTATTATCGAACACACCTAGATAATTCCAATTAAGTTAACTTTATAGTGATGGTTTATGTAGAAAGAATGCCAATCGGCTGGAGTACACTGGTGTTGTTAGATAGGATCCAACAGCTTCCCTTCGAAAAGTTGTGGTGGCTGTTGAGTTTATTGAAGAATAGCAACACAAACATATACAAAACAGAAAAATACGAGACGTTTCGACACTAGGTCTTGTTAACTCAAGAGAGAAAGGAAAATGGCCACTGATTGCAACAATAAAAAAACAAAACAAAAAACAAAAAGGTGGCTAAAAATATAAACAAAGTCAGAGAATATGGACAAATTTACAAGGCATTGTAGGTGGGTGTGGCTGTGACAGGTAGGGGAGGAGCCTAGCGGATGTTCAGGTTAGGTGGCAGTCTGGATTGGGTAATCCACTGATGTGCTAACTCCCATCTTCTGAGTTCCCCTGGCTTGCAGCTGGCAGGAAGTGCTTTAACCACTCTGGTTGTGTAGCACTTGTTAAAGGCCAAGTTGTGGGATGCTGCGTGACGAGCCACTGGTTTGTCCATTGTCCGTTTTTTTTGTGTCTTGCCTATGTCCATTCATGCGAGACCTGAGCGTGTTCTTGGTTAGGCCTACATACTCGGCAGGGCACTGGTTGCATTTGAGCTGGTATATCAGATTGCTGGCTTTGCAAGTGTTAAATTGCCGAATGGGGTATGTCCTGCCTGTGGCCTGAGCACTGAAGGTGGTGGAGGGTTGGTGTATTTGGCAGGTCAAGCAGCCATTGCCACCTTGACAAGGGTAGGATCCAGTTACGCTCAGGTCTTGCATGAATGGACACAGGCAAGACACAAGAAACCGGACAATGGACAAACCAGTGGCTCGTCACGCAGCATCCCACAACTTGGCCTTTAACAAGTGCTACATAACCAGAGTAGTTAAAGCACTACCTGCCAGCTGCAAGCCAGGGGAGCTCAGAAGATGGGAGTTAGCACATCAGTGGATTACCCAATCCAGACTGCCACCTAACCTGAACATCCGCTAGGCTCCTCCCCTACCTGTCACAGCCACACCCACCTACAATGCCTTGTAAATTTGTCCATATTCTCTGACTTTGTTTATATTTTTAGCCACCTTTTTGTTTTTTTGTTTTGTTTTTTTATTGTTGCAATCAGTGGCCATTTTCCTTTCTCTCTTAAGTGAACAAGACCTAGTGTTGAGACGTCTTGTATTGTTCTGTTTTGGATATGTTGTGTGTGTGTTTGTGTTGTTTGTGGGTGTATGTGTTGTGCGTGTGTGTTTGTTGTGTTGCTATTCTTCAATAAACTCAACACCCACCATCACTTTTCGAAGGGAAGCTGTTGGATCCTATCTAACACCAGTGTAACTTTATAGTGATTGCAAGTGCTATTTATATGACGAAATTATGCCTTTACCTTGATGTTTATATTGAAATTGAAGATTTTTTATATCAAAATGAGTACTTTGTATTTGCTTTTCTCAGGGTCCCTAAGTACAACACATGAGCTTGTTGACTTATGCAGCGTGTCCCGTCATCCCCCTCCACGTGATAGTGTTTTGTGGCAGAGAGAGAGAGAGAGAGAGAGAGAGAGAGAGAGAGAGAGAGAGAGAGAGAGAGAGAGAGAGAGATAAGGGTCTTTATTGTAAGGCGGGATTAAGGCTAGTGAAGCCTTATCTTCCATCCAACCTAATACAACTAATAATAATAATAATACAAATGATAATGAAGGCTTATGAAAATTATAGATAATTTATTTTATATATTTTATATATATATATTTTATATTATTTTATTTTTTAGAGAGAGAGAGAGAGGAGAGAGAGAGAGAGAGAGAGAGCATGTGGTGCAGGAGGACAGGTGGCAACAACACATATCGTGTTGGCACTCGAGCTACGGCCCAGTGTGAATGACGCAATTTAATTCCAAACAGCTGATAAAGGAACCAAGCTAAGCCTTGACTAGTGATGTGAGCCGAGAAATTTCTCCGGAGAAGTTTCTTGAGAACGACAATTTTCTCCGAAAAATTCTCTGAGGTCGGAGAACACGGAGAATTTTTTAAAGCTATTATTTTAATTCAAAAATAATAATGTAAATACGATAACATATGCATAAAATTTTATTTTGCTCGTATTAAATGAATTTTAAATCTGGATCCAATTGTGTGGCGGCAAAAAAAGAGAAGTTTTAGCACGTACCGTACTCCTTCTTAGTCAGTACTACACGTAACCGACTATCTGCCGCCAATGCTGGGAAGATTACATTTATTGTGCACATCCTCAAACTCCTAAGGGAGAAAGATGCAGCCCAAGATGAGCCCCTTTAAACTAACAAAGTAATCAGGTACTGTGGTGGAGACTTATTGCCACATAGCGTAGCTACCCCACAGATGAATGATGATGATAGTTTGTTTTTTGTAAGTGACGATGAAATCTCTGTATAGGCTTACCTTAAAGTCCTGGATGAATCAGAACATTTGCATGATTCTGACTCTATGGATCATTAGGTCCTACCTGTGCTATCTACTTAAAAAATAAAATGTGTATCTTTCCCAAAAACTCTCAAGATTTCTCAATTTTCTCCTGGGCCCGGATCCACAGAAGGGGAGATTCAGATTTTGGTTGTTTCTCAATTCTCCCGCACGTCATGATGTAAACTGTGGATTCCACCAATCACAGACAATAGCTCCGCTGCACTACTACATAAAAGGATCCATTATCGGAGATTTATCGACTTGTGTGGGATTTATTTCTCCCAAAATTCTCCCAACAAAACACCTACTCATACTAGGGGTTTTGATTGGGGAAATGCATTTTTAAGAAAATGGCGGCAACAAATCCATCTCATGATTAAATTAGCGTTTTGTTATTGAAATATATTGTTTACATGATTGTTATCATAAACACATGAAAACTGCTTGTAGTAGCTATAGTTATGTATTTTATCAATACATAGAGGCCCAGCCTAGGGTCGACATAATATATGTGCTAGCCTAGGACTAGCCTAGGCTAGCACGTTCACGCCTACCTCTATCCATCTCGATGAAGGACTAGTCCGTAGCAGGTCACTAGGGCATGACTAAGGGTAAGTCTAGTCCCTGGTATCCAAGGAGTTTAGAAGTCATTATTAAATATGTACATATATGCACATTTAACCGCTGCCAAACAAAATATAAAACAATCAAGCATCAATCGCAAACAAAAACAAAACACTAACATTGTTAGGTCACAGCCTTCTAAAGTCGGACTCTTTGTTGTCGTTCAGCGGTGCTAGCGTCTGTGATTGGTTGAATCCGGTGTTTACATCATGACGTGCGGGAGAATTGAGAAACCACCAAAATCTGAATCTCCCCTTTTGTGGATCCGGGCCCTGTATGGAGAAATTTCTCAAAAAACAAAATTCTTGAGAAATTTACATCACTAGCCTTGACGGACCAAATGTATTGGTTACTTGTTAGTTTGGACAATATTGGCCGGTGATTCACACCGGCTCTCGGTTGATCACCAAAGTTTAAGCAGCATTGGCCGGTGAATACACCGGCTCTCGGTTGATCACCAAAGTTTAAGCAACATTGGCCGGTGATTACACCGGCTCTCGGTTGATCACCGAAGTTTAAGCAGCATTGGCCGGTGAATACACCGGCTCTCGGTTGATCACCGAAGTTTAAGCAACATTGGCCGGTGAATACACCGGCTCTCGGTTGATCACCGAAGTTTAAGCAACATTGGCCGGTGAATACACCGGCTCTCGGTTGATCACCGAAGTTTAAGCGACATTGGCCGTGGTCAGTACAGAGTAGTTTAAACTTTAAACGGTTCTAGTGTGAAAAATGCCTTTCGGCTAGTTAGATTGGAGAAGGGTTGACAGGTTAGGTAACGTTTAGAGAATTACACAAAATTGTACAGCCCCCCTAAAGCTGCCTCAGCGTCTAGCTTACCTCTTCCTTCTTGGTGGGATCCTTGACGTTCTCCACGCTGACCGAGACGCTGCCTCGCGACCTGCTCGCCGTCGTGACCTTGGTGCCCAGCTTGAACTTCATGCCCTGCTTGGTGAGGATGCGCTGGAAGGTCTTCGAGACCTCGCCGTCGATGCCGAGGCCTCCGATGGAGTTCATGAACTCCACGGCTGTCACGTCCGCTCCGAGGCGAGACCACACCGAGCCCTACGAAGAGAGGGACCTGTCAATTACTGGAGTCACTTGTTAACTTATAATGTTGCCAAATGTTGAATCAAAATCTATTTACTTGAAAATAAATAATTATAGAATTAAGACAAAAGTTAAGTAACTTTAGGCGCCGCAGCCAAGCCGCGCCGCTACACTCAGGCCCTTATACAGCAAGCAAGGGAGTGTC